>JAJOOF010005253.1:0-23588 GCA_029582545.1 Solanum lignicaule
CATTAACATTTAAAAATCCAAACCCCTAAACCCTTTAAACCTAGATAAAACCCTTACTGTAAAACCCTAAATGTAAAATATTTCTAAGACCTAAACCCTAAACCCTAACCTAAAACCCTAAATCCTAAACCTAAAACACTAAACCCTAAACAATAAAAAACAGTAAAGCCTATAAACCATAAAAGAAACTCTAAAAACAATTTAAAACGCCTACAAAACCATAATCTCTAAACCCTAAGTCCTAAAAATCCGTAGACCATGAAACTAAAATACACAAATAAACCCTAAGCCCTAAACCCTAAACACTAAGAAAGACTTAACCCTTAAAAACCTTAAAAACCCAAAAACTGATAAACCTAAAAAACTCTAATATATAAACCCTATATAGACCAAAATCATATATGTTAAACCCTAAATATACACATGAAAAAAATTATAAGCCGTAAACTCTAAATCCTATAAAACCTTAAAAATCATTAAATTAAAAATCCAAATCCCTAAACCCTAAAAACCTTGATAAAACCCTTAACCCAAAACCCATAACCTAAATAAAACCTTTCGAAAACCCTAAAAACCCTAAATCGTATATGTGAAACCTTGAAAACACAAAAAAACCTTAGCCATAAACCCTAAACCTATAAAATCGTAAAAATCATTAACCTACCCAGAGCCCTAAACCGTAAAAACCTACATAAAAACCTTAACCCAAAACCCTAAACCTACAAAAACACTAATCCCTAAACCCTAAACCTTAAGCTAAAACCCTAAATCATAAACCTATAATCCTAAATCCTGAAGTTTAAGAAACCCCAAATCCTTTAAACCCTAAAGAAACCATAAAACCCATTTAAAACCCCTACAAAACCCTAATCTCTAAACCCTATATACTAAAAATACGTAAACCCTAAAACTAAAATACACAAATAAACACTAAGCCTTAAACCCTAAACCCTAACTAACAATTAAGCTTTAAAAACCCTTAAGAACCCAAAAACCGCTAAACCTAAAAAACTTTAAGCTATTAACCCTATGAATCCCTAATTCGTATATATTAAATGCTTAAAAACATAAAATAAAACCCTAACACCTATCTCTAAAACCTATAAAAGCCTAAAAAGCATTAACATTTAAAAATCCAAAGCCCTAAACCCTTTAAACCTAGATAAAACCCTTACTGTAAAACCCTAAACATAAAATATTTCTAAGACCTAAACCCTAAACCCTAACCTAAAACCCTAAATCCTAAACCTAAAACCATAAACCCTAAACTATATGAAACCGTAAAGCCTATAAACCCTAAAACAAACTCTAAAAGAAAATTTAAAACGCCTACAAAATCGTATTCTCTAAACCCTAACTCCTAAAAATTCTTAGCCCATAAAACTAAAATACACAAATAAACCCTAAGCCCTAAAGCCTAAACACTAAGAAAGACTTGATCCTTAAAAACCTTAAAAACCCAAAACCCGCTAAACCTAATAAACTCTAATATATAAACCCTATAGAGCCCTAAATCGTATATGCTAAACCCTAAAAATACAAATAAAAAAAATTCTAAGCCCTAAACTCTAAAACCCAAAAAATCATTAAACTAAAAATCCAAAGCCCTAAACCCTAAAAACCTTGATAAAAACCTTAACCCAAAACCCATAACCTAAGAAAAACCCTCCCAAACCCTAAATCATAAACCTAAAGCCCTAAGAAAACCTAAACCTTTAACCTTAGGTAACCCTAAATCCTATAAACCATAAAATCGACCCTAAAAACCCTAAATACCATTTAAAATCCCTACAAAACCCAAAGCTCTAAATTCAAAAAATCTGTAGAGCGTAAACCATAGCTACACAACAAACCCTAAACTCCAAAAAACCCAAAGAAATACTGAACCCTAAACACCTCAAGAACTCCTAAATCTAAAAAGCTAAAAAATCCTAAAAAACATTAACCTACTCAGAGCCCAAAACCGTAAAAACGTAGATAAAAACCTTAACCTAAAACCCTAAACCTACAAAAACACTAATCCCTAAACCCTAAACCCTAACCTAAAACCCTAAATCCTAAACCTATAACCCTAAATCCTAAACTTTAAGAAACCCCAAACACTATAAACCCTAAAGAAACCCTAAAATGCATTTAAAAGCCCAAAAAACCCTAATCTCTAAACCCTAAATCCTAACAATCCGTAAACCCTAATACTAAAATGCACAAATAAACACTAAGCCTTAAACTCTAAACCCTAAGAAACACTTAACTTTTAAAAACCCAAAAACTGCTATACCTAAAAAACTTTAAGGTCTTAACCCAATGAAACCCTAATTAGTATATGTTAAACCCTAAAAA
Source organism: Solanum lignicaule (assembly GCA_029582545.1). NCBI lineage: Eukaryota > Viridiplantae > Streptophyta > Magnoliopsida > Solanales > Solanaceae > Solanum > Solanum lignicaule. Next base: position 2,341 of record JAJOOF010005253.1, read on the forward strand.
AAAACAAAAAAAAACCCAATGCCCTAAACTCTAAAACCTATACAACCCTAAAAAGCATTAACATTTAAAAATCCAAATCCCTAAACCCTTTAAACCTAGATAAAACCCTTACTGTAAAACCCTAAATGTGAAATATTTCTAAGACCTAAACCCTAAACCTTAACCTAAAACCCTAAACCTTAAACTTTGAGAAACCATACAGCCTATAAACCCTAAAAGAAACTCTAAAAACAATTTAAAACGCCAACAAAACTGTAATCTCTAAACCCTAAGTCCTAAAAATCCGTAGACCATAAAACTAAAATACACAAATAAACCCTAAGCCCTAAAGCCTAAACACTAAGAAAGTCTTAACCCCTAAAAACTTTAAAAACCCAAAAACCGCTAAACCTTAAAAAACTCTACTATATAAACCCTATAAAACCCTAAATCGTATATGCTAAACCCTAAAAACACACATCAAAAAAATTCTAAGCCCTAAACTCTAAAACCAATAAAACCCTAAAAATCATTAAACTAAAAATCTAAATCCCTAAACCCTCAAAACCTTGATAAAACCCTTAACCCAAAACCCATAACCTAAAAAAAACCATCCGAAAAACCTAAATCCTAAACCTAAAGCCTTACGAAACCCTAAACCCTTAACCTTAGGAAACCCTGAATCCTATAAACCCTAAAAGCGACCCTAAAAATCCTAAATACCATTTAAAACCCCTACAAAACCCAAAGCTCTAAACTCTAAATTCTAATAATCTGTAAACTTTAAACCAGAGCTACACAACAAAACCCTAAGCCCAAAACCCTAAACTCTAAAATACCCTAAGAAACACTTAACCCTAAAAAACTCAGGAACCCCTAAATCTAAAAAACTCTATGCTCTAAACCCTATAAAGCCCTAAATCGTATATGTGAAACCCTAAAAACACAAAAAAAACCTTAGTCTTGAACCCTAAACCTATCAAATCCTAAAAAATATTAACCTACCCAGATCCCAAAACCATAAAAACCTAGATAAAAACCTTAACCTAAAACCCTAAACCTACAAAAACAATAATCACTAAACCCTAACCTAAAACCCTAAATCCTAAACCTATAACTCTATATCCTAAACATTAAGAAACCCTAAATCCTATAAACCCTAAAGAAACTCTAAAACCCATTTAAAACCCCTACAAAACCCTAATCTCTAAATCCTAAATACTAAAAATCTGTAAACCCTAAAATTAAATACACAACTAAATACTAAGCCTTAAACCCTAAACCCTAAGAAACACTTAACCTTTAAAAACCCTAAAAAACCCAAAAACCGCTATACCTAAAAAAATTTTTAAGCTCTTAACCCTATGAAACCCTAATTCGTATATGTTAAACCGTAAAAAACACAAAATAAAACCCTAAGCCCTACACTCTAACACCTATAAAACCCTAACAAGCATTAACATTTAAAAACCAAAGTCCTAAACCCTTTAAACCTAGATAAAACCCTTACTGTAAAACCCTAAATGTAAAATATTTCTAAGACCTAAACCTTAAACCCTAAAAAATCTTTGCCCTCAACCCTAAACCTATTAAATCCTAAAAAACATTAACCTACTCAGAGCCCTAAACCGTAAAAACCAAGATAAAAACCTTAACCTCAAACCCTAGACCTACAAACACACTAATCCCTAAACCCTAAACCCTAACCTAAAACCCTAAATCCTAAACCTATAACCCTAAATCCTATAAACCCTAAAGTAATCCTAAAACCCATTTAAAACCCCTACAAAACCCTAATCTCTAAAACCTAAATCCTAAAAATCCGTAAACTTTAAAACTAAAATACACAAATAAACACTAAGCCTTAAACCCTAAACCCGAAGAAATACTTAACCTTTAAAAACCCAAAAACCGCTAAACCTAAAAAACTTTAAGCTCTTAACCCTATGAAACCCTAATTCGTATATGTTAAATGCTAAATATCACAAAATAAAACCCTAAGGCCTAAACTCTAAAACCTATAAAACCCTAAAACGCATTAACCTTAAAAATCCAAAGCCATAAACCCTTAAAACCTAGATAAAACCCTTACCGTAAAACCCTAAACATTAAATATTTCTAAGACCTAAACCCTAAACCCTAACCTAAAACCCTAAAACCTAAACCTAAAACCCTAAACCCTAAACTATAAGAAACCGTAAAGCCTATAAACCCTAAAAGAAACTCTAAAAACAATTTAAAACGCCTACAAAACAGTAATCTATAAACCCTAAGTCCTAAAAATCCGTAGACCATAAAACTAAAATACTCAAATATACCTTAAGCCCTAAACCCTAAACACTAAGAAACATTTAACCCTTAAAAAGCCAAAAACCGCTAAACCTAAAAAACTCTAATATAAAAACCCTATAAATCCCTAAATTGTATATGCTAAACCCTAAAAATACACATAAAAAAATTTGAAGCCCTAAACTCTACAACCTATAAAACCCTAAAAAGCATTAAACTAAAAATCCAAAGCCCTAAACCCTAAAAACCTTGATAAAACCCTTAACCCAAAATCCATACCCTAAAAAAACCTTCGAAAACCATAAATCCTAAACCTAAAGCCCTAACAAACCCTAAACCATTAATCTTAGGAAACCCTAAATCCTATAAACCCTAAAATCGACCCTAAAAACCCTACAAAACCCAAAGTTCTAAACTCTAAATTATAAAAATCTGTAAACCGTAAACCATAGCTACATAACAAAACCCTCAAACCAAAACCCAAAATTCTAAAAAACCCTAAGAAACACATAACCCTAAAAAACTCAAGAACCGCTAAATCTAAAAAACTCTACACTCCAAACCCTATAAAGCCCTAAATCGTATATGTTAAACCCTAAAAACACAAAAAACCTTAGCCCTGAACCCTAAACCTATAAAATCCTAAAAAACATTAACCTACCCATAGCCCTAAATCGTAAAAACCTAGATAAAAACCTTAACCTAAAACCCTAAAATTACAAAAACAATAATCCCTAAACCCTAACCAAAAATCGTAAATACTAAACCTATAACCCTAAATCCTAAAGTTGAAAAAACCCTAAATCCTATAAACCCTAAAGAAACCCTAAAACCCATTTAAAACCCCTACAAAACCCTAATCTATAAACCCTAAATCCTAAAAATCCGTAAACCTAAAACTAAAATACACAAATAAACCCTAAACTTAAACCCTAAACCCTAAGAAACACTTAACCTTTAAAAACCCAAAAACTGCTAAACCTAAAAAACTTTAAGCTCTTAATCCTATGAAACCCTAATTCGTATATGTTAAACCCTAAAAAACACAAAATAAAACCCGAAGGCCTAAACTCTAAAACCTATAAAACACTAAAAAACATTAACCTTAAAAATCCAAACCCTAAACCCTTAAAACCTATATAAAACCGTTACTGTAAAACACTAAACATAAAATATTTCTAAGACCTAAACCGTAAACCCTAACCTAAAACCCTAAATCCTAAACTATAAGAAACCGTAAAGCCTATAAACCCTAAAAGAAACTCTAAAAACAATTTAAAACGCCTACAAAACCATATTCTCTAAACCCTAAGTCCTAATAATCCATAGAACATAAAACTAAAATACACAAATAAACCCTAAGCCCTAAACTCTAAACACTAAGAAAGACTTAACCCTTAAAAACCTTTAAGAAAGCACTATACCTAAAAAACACTAATATATAAACCCTATAAACCCCTAAGTAGTATATGCTAAACCCTAAAAATACACATAAAAAAAAATTCTAAGCCCTAAACTCTAAAACCTATAAAACACTAAAAAGCATTAAACTAAAAATCCAAATCCCTAAACCCTAAAAATCTTGATAAAACCCTTAACCCAAAACCCATAACCCAAAAAAAACCCTCCGAAAACCCTAAATCCTAAATCTAAAGCCCTAAGAAACCCTAAACCCTTAACCCTAGGAAATCCTATAATCCTTAAAATTGACCCTAAAAACCCTAAATACCATTTCAACCCCTACAAAGCCCAAAGCTCTAAACTCTAAATTATAAAAATATGTAAACCGTAAACCATAGCTACACAACAAAACCCTAAGCCAAAAACCCTAAACTCTAAAAAATCATAAGAAACACTTAACCCTAAAAAACTCAAGAATGCCTAAATCTAAAAAACTCTAAGCTCTAAACCCTATAAAGCCCTAAATCGTATATGTTAAACCCTAAAAACAAAAAAAAACATTAGCCCTAAATCCTAAACCTATCAAATGCCTAAAAACATTAACCTACCCAAAGCCCTATACCGTAAAAACCTAGATAAAAACCTTAACCTAATATCCTAAACCTACAAAAACACTATTCCCTAAACCGTAAACCCTAACCTAAAACCCTAAATACTAAACCTATAACCCTAAATCCTAATCTTTAAGAACCATAAATCCTATAAACCCTAAAGAAACCCTAAAACCCATTAAAACCCCCTACAAAACCCTAAGCTCTAAACCCTTAATCCTAAAAATTCGTAAACCCTAAACCTAAAATATAAAAATAAACCCTAAGCCTTAAACCCTAAACCCTAAGAAACACTTAACCTTTAAAAACCCAAAAACTGCTAAACCTAAAAAACTTTAAGCTCTTAACCCTATGAAACCCTAATTCAGATATGTTAAACCCTAAAAAACACAAAATTAAACCCTAAGCCCTAAATTCTAAAACCTATAAAACTCTAAAAAGCATTAACCTTAAAAATTCAAAGCCCTAAACCCTTAAAACCTAGATAAAACCCTTACTATAAAACCCTAAACATAAAATATTTCTAAAACCTAAACCCTAAACCCTAACCTAAAACCCTAAATACTAAACCCTAAACTATAAGAAACCGTAAAGCCTATAAACCCTAAAAGAAACTCTAAAAACAAATTAAAACTCCTACAAAACCGTAATCTCTAAACCCTAAGTCCTAAAAATCCGTAGACCATAAAACTGAAATACACAAATAAACCCTAAGCCCTAAACCCTAAACACTAAGAAACATTTAACCCTTAAAAATCTTTAAAAAACCACTAAACCTAAAAAACTCTAATATATAAAACCTATAAACCCCTAAATCGTACATGCTAAACCCTACAAATACACATAAAATTTTTTTTAAGCACTAAACTCTAAAACCTATAAAACACTAAAAAGCATTAAACCTAAAATCCAAAGCCCTAAACCCTAAAAACCATGATAAAACCCTTAACCCAACACCCATAACCTAAAGAAAACCCTCCAAAAACCCTAAATCCTAAACCTAAAGCCCTAAGAAACCCTAAACCCTTAACCTTAGGAAATCCTAAATCCTTTAAACCCTAAAACCCCTAAATACCATTTAAAACCCCTACAAAACCCAAAGCTCTAAACTTTAAATTCTAAAAATATGTAAACCGTAAACAATAGGTACACAACAAAACCCTAAGCCCAAAACCTTAAACTCTAAAAAACCCTAAGAAACACTTAACCCTAAAAAACTCAAGAACCCTTAAATCTAAAAAACTCTAAGCTCTAAACCCTATAAAGTCCTAAATCGTATATGTGAAACCCTTAAAAAACAAAAAAACCTTAGACCTAAATCCTAAAACTATAAAATCCTTAATAGCATTAACCTACCTAGAGCCCTAAACCTTAAAAACCTAGATAAAAACCTTAAACCAAAACCCTAAACCTACGAAAACAGTAATCCCTAAACCCTAAACCGTAGCCTAAAACCCTAAATCCTAAACCTATAACCTTAAATCCTAAACTTTAAGAAACCCCAAATCCTATAAACCCTAAAGAAACCCTAAACCCCATTTAAAACCCCTACAAAACCCTAATCTCTAAACCCTAAATCCCAAAAATGCGTAAACCCTAAAACTAAAATACACAAATAAGCCCTAAGCCTTAAACCCTAAACCCTAAGAAACACTTGACCTTTAAAAACTCAAAAACTGCTAAACCTAAAAAACTTTAAGCTCTTAACCCTATGAAACCCTAATTCGTAAACTCTAAAATTTATAAAACCTAAAAAAGCATTAACCTTAAAAATCCAAATCCCTAAACCCTTAAAACCTAGACAAAACCCTAACTATAAAACCCTAAACATAAAATATTTCTAAGACCTAAACCCTAAGCCCTAACCTAAAACACTAAATCCTAAACATAAAACCCTAAACCCTAAACTATAAGAAACCGTAAAGCCTACAAACCCGAAAAGAAACTTTAAAAACGATTTAAAACACCAACAAAACCGTAATCTCCAAACCCTAAGTTCTAAAAATCCGTAGACCATAAAACTAAAATGCATCCCTAAACCCTAAACACTAAGAAACACTTAACCCTTAAAAACCTTAAAAAAACCACTCAACCTAAAAAAATCTAATATATAATCCCTATAATTTGCTAAATCGTATATGTTAAACCCTAAAAATACACATAAAAAAAATTCTAAGCCGTAAACTCTAAAACATATAAAACCCTAAAAATCATTAAACTAAAAATCCAAAGCCCTAAACCCTAGAAACCTTGATAAAACCCTTAATCCAAATCCAATAACCTAAAAATAACCCTCCGAAAACCCTAAATCCTAAACCTAAAGCCCTCAGAAACCCTAAACCCTTAACTTTAGGAAACTCTAAATCCTATAAACCCTAAAATCGACCCTAAAAACCTTAAATACCATTTAAAACCCTTACAAAACCCAAAGCTCTAAACGCTAAATTATAAAAATGTGTAAACCGTAAACCATAGCTACACAACAAAACCCTAAGCCCAAAATCCTAAACTCTAAAAAACCCTAAGAAGCACTTAACCCTAAAAAACTCAAGAACTCCTAAATCTAAAAAACTCTATGCTCTAAACCCTATAGAGCCCTAAATCATATATGTGAAACCCTAAAACCACAAAAAACCTTAGCCCTAAGCCCTAAACCTATAAAATCCTAAAAAACATTAACATACCCAGAGCCCTAAACTGTAAAAACCTAGATAAAAACCTTAACCTAAAAGCCTAAACGTACAAAAACACTAATCCCTAAACCTTAACCCAAAACCCTAAATCCTAAACCTATAACCATAAATCCTAAACTTTAAAAAACCTTACATCCTATAAACCCTAAAACCCATTTAAAACCCCTACAAAACCCTAATCTCTAAACCCTAAAACCTAAAAATCTATAAACCCAAAAACTAAAATACACAAATAAACCATAAGCCTTAAACCCTAAACCCTAAGAAACACTTAACCTATAAAACGCCAAAAACTGCTAAACCTAAAAAACTTTAAGCTCTTAACCCTATTAAACATAAAACCCTAAAAAGCATTAACATTAAAAATCCAAAGCCCTATACCCTTTAAATCTAGATAAACCCTTACTGTAAAACCCTAAACATAAATTATTTCTAAGACCTAAACCCTAAACATAAATTATTTCTAAGACCTAAACCCTAAACGGTAACCTAAAACCCTAAATCCTAAACCTAAAACCCTAAACCCTAAACCCGTAAAGCCTATAAACCCTAAAAGAAACTCTTAAAACAATTTAAAACGCCTACAAAACCGAAATCTCTAAACCGTAAGTCCAAAAAATCCGTAGACCATAAAACTAAAATACACAAAGAAATTCTAAGCCCTAAATCCTGAACACTAAGAAACACTTAACCCTTAAAAACCTTAAAACCCCAAAAACCGCTAAACCTAAAAACTCGAATATATAAACCCTATAAATCCCTAAATCATATATGCTAAACCCAAAAAATACACATAAAAAAAATTCTAAGCCCTAAACTCTAAAACCTATAAAACCCTAAAAATCCAAACCCCTAAACCCTAAACACCATGATAAAACTCTTCACCCAAAACCAATAACCTAAAAAAAACACTCCGAAAAGCATAAATCCTAAACTTAAAGCCCTAAGAAACCCTAAACCCTTAACGTTAGGAAACCGTAAATCCTATAAACCCTAAAATCGACCCTAAAAATCCTAAATACCATTTAAAACCCCTGCAAAATCCTAAGCTCTAAACTCTAAATTCTAAAAATCTGTAAACCGTAAACCATAGCTACACAACAAAACCCTAAGCCCAAAACCCTAAACTCTAAAAAACCATAAGAAACACTTAACCCTAAAAAACTGAAGAACCCCTAAATCTAAAGAACTCTATACTCTAAACCATATAAATCCCTAAATCGTGTATGTGAAACCCTAAAAACACAAAAAACCTTAGCCCTAAACCATAAACCTATGAAATCCAAAAAAACATTAACCTAACGAGAGCCTTAAACCGTAAAAACCTAGATAAAAACCTTATCCTAAAACCCTAAACTAACAAAAACACTAATCCCTATAACCTAAACCCTAACCTAAAACCCTAAATCCCAAACCTATAACCCTAAATCCTAAACTTTATAAAACCCAAAATCCTATAAACCCTAAAGAAACCCTAAACCCCATTTAAAATCCCTACAAAACCCTAAATCCTTAAAATCCATAAACCCTAAAACAAAAATATACAAATAAACCCTAAGACTTAAACCGTAAACCCTAAGAAATACTTAACCTTTAAAAACCCTTAAAAATGCAAAAACCACTAAACCTAAAATACTTTAAGCTCTTAACCCTATGAAACTCTAATTTGTATATGTTAAACCCTAAAAAACAAAAAATGAAACCCTAAGCCCTAAACTCTAAAACCTATAAAACCCTAAAAAGCATTAAAATTAAAAATTAAAAGCCCTAAACCCTTTAAACCTAGATAAAACCATTACTGTAAAACCCTAAACATATAATATTTCTAAGACCTAAACCCTAAACCCTAACTTCAAACCCCAAATCCTAAACCTAAAACCCTAAACCCTAATCTATAAGAAATCGTAAAGCCTATAAACCCTAAAAGAAACTATAAAAACAATTTAAAATGCCTACAAAACCATAATCTCTAACCCCAAAGTCCTAAAAATCCGTACACCATAAAACTAAAATACACAAATAAACCCTAAGCCCTAAACCCTAAACACGAAGAAAGACTTAACTCTTCAAAACCTTAAAAACCTTAAAATCCCAAAATCTACTAAACCTAAAAACTCTAATATATAAACCCTCTAAATCCCTGAATCGTCTATTCTAAACCCTAAAAATACACATGAAAAAATTCTAAGCCCTAAACTCTAAAACTTATAAAACCCTAAAAATCATTAAACTAAAAATCCAAAACCCTAAAGCCTAAAAACCTTGATAAAACTCTTAACATAAAACCTATAACCTAAAAAACCCCTCCGAAAACCCTAAATCCTAAACCTAAATCACTAAGAAACCCTAAACCCTTAAACTTAGGAAACCCTAAATACTATAAACCCTAAAATTGACCCTTAAAACCCTAAATACCATTTAAAACCCCTACAAAACCCAAATTTCTAAACTCTAAATTCTAAAAATCTGTAAACCGTAAACCATAGCTACACAACAAAACCCTAAGCCCACAATCCTAAATTCTAAAAAACCCTAAAAAACACTTAACCCTAAAAAACTCAAGAACCCCTAATCTAAAAAACTCTAAGCTCTAAACCCTATAAAGCCGTAAATCGTATATGTTAAACCCTAAAAACACAAAAAAACCTGAGCCCTAAACCCTAAACCTATAAAATCCTAAAAAACATTAACCTACCCAGAGCCCTAAACCGTAAAAACCTAGATAAAAATCTTAACTTAAAACCCTAAACCTAAAAAAAACACTAATCCCCAAACCCTAAACCCTATTAAAACCCTAAATCCTAAACCTATAACCCTAAATCTTATACTTTAAGAAACCCTAAATCCTATAAACCCTAAACAAACCCTAAAACCCAATTAAGACCCCTACAAAACCCTAATCTCTAAACCCTAAATCCTAAAAATCCGTAAACCCTAAAAGTAAAATACACAAATAAACCCTAAGCCTTAAACCCTAAACCCTAAGAAACACCACTACAAGAAAAAGCTTTATTTAAGACCAATATTTATGGACGAGTCAATAATCCCATCTCTAAAAGTAGATGTATAGGGACGAGATTTTATTTCGGTCTTTAATTCCGTATGTTTTTGTGAAGGTACTAAATCTAGTCTCTAGTAAAAGTAGTGACTGGTCCCAAATCAAAATTTAGGGGTCTTGAAAAATATATATTGAAAGGAGGGAATTGAAATGTAAAAAAAAATTCATCTTTTATCACCAAAATTAGGCGCCTAAAAGTACTTATTACAATTCTAAAACGAAAAGAAAAAACGATATGCTGAAATAAAAAAACCTAGCAAAAGATCTTCCCTAACAATCATTTTCCCTCACAACGATCTCAGTTTATCTCTCAACTAAAATTAAAATCTTTGTTTTCTCAAAACAGAGAAATCAGTGGTCTACCTAGCAGGAAACGTAACCGAGGTCTCTATGCTTCCTAGGAGGAAACGCAACCGCGGTCTCTGTGTTTTCTCAGAACAGAGAAAGCAGAGGTCTGCATAGGAATGAACTCAACTCAATCTCTATCTTCTATTCACTCGAATCTCAGGTATGCCTCCACTTACTACGAGTTGATTTGATTTCATCTGTAAGGTCGATTATTTGTTTGTGTTGTTCGAGTTATATCTTTTCTTGTTTGAACTCTTGTTCTGTTAGACTAGCTGCTGATCTTTTTCTTCAAGAAGATTCAGTTTTGTAGTGTGATTTTTCAGCTTTGTGTTTGATCAGTTTCACTTAGGTGGATGTGCTCTAAGGTTACAGGGAGTTGTGTTAGGGAAAAAATTACACAAAAAAGAAGGCATTATTCATATTCTTTCTAATTACCACCAAAGACTGACTGCACTTGCACGTTCAGGTAAGCTATACCAATAGGGTCTAAAACTTTTCTAACAATTTAAGTGAAGGTAGTGCATTACACCTCTTAGCGATATACCTATAAACAAAATAGTTACATTCTCAACAACAATCAAACTCAATTGTAATAACAATTCCAGTAATTTCTGTCAGAAGACCACAGTAAGAATTAATGAAAAAACAAGGAAGCAACAACTTTTATTTCTAACAGAGATGAAGAAAGGAATATTATATCGAATTGGCATCGTTTGCTAGGCATCATCATATCTTCCTTGGAAAATGTTATTATCTTTAATGCTAGGCATAACCTGGAAAAGTGTACATATCTAGAATCAGTCCTTAAAGAATTAAGTTATAGTTTCGTTTGGGTCTGAAGCTGATGAACTATGTAAAACACATTAGAACTAATGTAAAAGACCTCTTGTGATGTTGCACATAAAAGGTTGAAAGAGTGATAGTTTTATTTGCAACTGAAACTTGGAAAACCTAATAGCTTTCAATAAAAATACATTCTAATAGTTTTTTAAAGCACTATTTCATAATTTTCTAATTGGTTCTCTATTTTCTATCTACTTGTATCTTAACAATGCATCCTCTTCTACGAGTTTTTTTTTTCTTCTCTAAATTTGATTTGTTGATTGTTTTATTTTTATAGCTTAGTGTATAGTGTGTTCCTAAAGAATCAATCAATTTTTTACGGTGAAATTCACTCCAGCTGATGAAACATGAAGGATGACATAGAATGATGAAAATTACCTCTTGTATATGATGTACATTGTATGTAGAAACAACAATAGTTTCATTTAGGTTTGAAAACTTGGAAAACTCGAGATTTTTCAAGAAGATACGTTCTAGCATTTGCACCATATTTTTTTCCGTTCTTGTAAAACTGAATCAGTAGGTATTTTCTATTTGTTCAAGTTTCACATAAGACTCCTCTTTTGGGACTTGATTTTTTCTTCTTCTCTATATTTGATTTGTTTGAGTTACACTACTTGTTTGAATTACTCTTCTTCTCTGAGATTAGCTGGTTAATTTTTTTTGAAGTATATTGAAGTTTGTAGTGTGATAAGATCCCAAAAACGAAGGAGATCAGTCCTAAGAAAAGCAAATGTTCCTAAGAAACAAAACAGTGAACTACTCTTAAACAGAGGCACTCATAGGTCAAGCATTAAGACAGTGTTCAGAGAGAAGATATAGGGATTTGTATTTGACTCGAGAAATCTATTCGGAATTACAAGTGAACGATTGTTTACCTTTTAAGACTAACAAAGCATGCTGGAAAGTGACTGCAGTTATTAAAACTGAACCAAATATATAGCCACATGCAACTAATTCTTAAAAAGATTTCTATCTAACTAAAATAGATTAGTAATTGCAAAAGCACCATTGAATTATTATCTACTGTAAATGGATCATATTATAGTGTTTTGTGTATGTCTAAGGAATCAATCATATTTTCTGACAATAAAATTAACTCGAACTCAAAAAAGATGTAAGAAGCAACATAACTGATACAAATTACGTCATGTGGTGCTGAACATAGAAGGTAGAAATAGTGATAGTTCCATTTGAGTTTCAAACTTAGCAATCTTGAGATCTTTTAAGAGATACGTTCTTATAGTTGCACCATATATTCGTCCATTCCTATCAAACTCAATCACCACAAATTTATCAAAAAAGCTGTAAAAATATATTGTAATTATCTTTTAGAAGGTAAAACATGCAATTGAGTTCTTATAGTTATATTTCATGTGGTTCCTCATAAAGAAGGTAGATACAATGATAGTACTCTTTAATTTTGAATCATAGTACTCTTTAGGTTTGAATCTTTACAAACTCGAGATCTTTCAAGAAGAAATGTTCTTATAGTTGTACCACATATTCTTCCATTCTTGTAAAACTCAAGCTCGACAAATTTAGCAAAATGACTATAAATAACAGATTGTAAGTCGTGTGCATCTTAAAAATTACAAAAATATCTGTAAATAACATATTGTAAGTTGTAAATAATAGATTGAATTTAATTTTGATAACTTAATGTACTAGTTACAAAATCACAAGTTGTGTGCATTTTATGTTTTTTCTTATTGTTTATATTTTCTTAATCTATATTTATGTGTTTTCCAAGGTTATGGCACCTAGTAAGCAATGGATGCAACTTTCTCTTGATAATTAGGTCGACCAAGCCTATTTAGATGGGGTGAAATAGTTTTTGGATTATGCTTTTCAGGGATCAAAAGAAGAAGATAAAATACAATGTCCATGTTACAGATGTAATACAACATTAGAAACTCATGAGATGATTGATACACATTTGAAAGTATATGAAATAATTCAAAATTATACTTTTTGGTATCACCATAAAGAATTATGCAACTATAGGATCATCTAATCCTAGAAATGTAAAAAGAGTTTGAGGGAGCGACAAGTGTAAAGAAGTCGCATCACTTGAAGCTGGAAAGAAGCTGAAAGTAATATTTTACAATAATCGAACAGTTGGAACAAATAGCAATCTATTTTTGAGGCACCTGGGAAAAAAATTGTGATGGTAATATGTTTACATTGGGAGTACCATCGTGGAGGGACATTAAACAACAAAAGTTGGATCACATGTGGGCAGCTATTGAGGTACGATTATGAATTACATCATCATCATGTTTATATTCAAATTTTTCTGCTGTCTGTTAAATATTACATGAATCTAATCAACTAATCAAAATGATAAAACGAAGGATATCTACTAAGAAGACTACACTTGTGTAACTACCATCCAATGTTTAACTTGATGAATCATAACTTACTTTTCTTATATTTCCAATATTAACCATTATTGCAAATCTTTTTCTTTCTCAATTTTATACATACTTTTTGTATAGTTGACACACAATGTTCAAGTCTCCTTTTGTAGGATAAATTTGAGAGTGTCTACTTCGATGATCATCATGATCATATATTTGGATGGATGAATGAGTTATGGAATAAATGGAGAGGATATTTGCACGCTACTTATGTGAAGAATAAGCCAATTGTTCATGCTCTTAATAATATTCCAAAGGGAGTAGAAAAGAAGGAATGGGAGTGGTTAGTTAAGGAACATTTTTGTTCCGAAAATATCCCGGTATACCTAGAGATCTAATAGCCTATATTTTTTAAGTATCCATTTTGCAACTCATCATGATATTTAGATGTGAAACTTTTTTTAAACTTTGTAAGTTTTCTTAGATATGACTGCTTTACATAACAATACAGGCGAGGAGCAATAGAATTGCAGAAAATCGAGCTATATTCTTTGAGACTCGTAAGAATGATAGCATGCTTGTTGAACCAGAAACAATTGAAAAACATGTGCATTTGGTAAATTCAATATGTAAATTACTTCAAATTATTATTGAATCAGTTGCAATATACTTTTTTATTTTTGCAAGCTCCAATCGAAGAAATACTAAATGCTAAGCCATCTCTGCCTAGCATAGAGATTGTAGAAAAGTGTTATGGACATCAAACCCATAGCCATGTATTTGGCTTTGGGGGTGGAGTAAAGGCAAAGGACATGAGGAAAATAAATAGTTGAATGATCGTTTGTCTACCATAGAAGATGAGCTGAAAGAAATAAGAAAAATGAAAGAACTCTTTACTGCTCAACAATCGCATAACCCGTATACGACATCACCCGTATCATGTGAGTGACCATTGAATTTTTTTGCTGACCAAGTAAGTAACAATTTACCAAACTATATTTTTGGATAGTCATTTAAGCATTTAGTGTATGGCTGAACTCTTAGATGATTGATCGTGTTTAGAGGAATTTCTTCACTTTTGAGGTTCTCTATTGGTGATTTTTTTTTCTCTTAGCCGGTGGCTGTTTGATCATCTATATACATGTGATGCTCAATATAACTAGAAATGATCATTAATGAAATTAACAGTTTATAGACTTTGGCCTTTAGTTACTGGACCAATGCTTTACAACTTGAGTTATTTGTGTTATGATTCAAGATACATATTGGGGAATTTTTTGTTTGTTGGATTGATAAAGGAAAATGGTTTTGATATTGGCCATCTCCAAGGTGTTTATATATAGATGACACATTCAATAATGCTATTTATGAATCATTATACATATGCTGGGATAGAGCTGATTTTGTTGATAAAACAGAGAAAAATTCGAGCAAATAGAATTATGTTATTGATATTGATTAGTCTTTAGATGAGTACTATTGATAACATGAGAACATTAGTAATAGCTACCACATCTGAAATTCAGCAGGTTTTCCGAGTTATTTTAATGTTTGTGTCATTTCTTCTTAGACAGAAATTGGAAAACTGATACGCATTCAGTTTTAGTCTTTTAGTAGATACAACAGTAGTAATAGCTACCACATTTGAAATGCTTCAGTTGTTTCGAGTTATTTTAATGTTTTTTGTCCTTTCTTCTCTAGATAGAAATTTGAAAATTGATACGCATTAAGTTTTAACCTTTTAGCAGCAAGAACAGTAGTAATAGCTACCACATCTAAAAAGCTTCAGTTGTTCCGAGTTATTTTAATGTTTGTGTTGTTTCTTCTCTAGACAGAAATTGGAAAACTGATACACAATAAGTTTTAGCCTTTTATATGTCTTGGAAATTGTTGCTTCTTGTGTGCAAGCATATATAAGTGAAAGAACCATTACACTCAACCTATTACGATAAGCAGTAGTAAAGTTATTTACTTCTTACTCCAAAAGTTCTCTGAATAGAAGTGTAAGTGAAAGTTTGGACTAAAGTAAGAGTTAGATGATAACGCACAATAAATAAATTATGCTTTGTCCACTATGAATCAGATTACAAGATAAAAATGTCAGGAAAGAAGAAGTAACAACATCCTAGCAATATACAGAAACTCTTGGCCCTATAAGACTTACCCCTTATGAATAGGCTTTTATCGATGCAAGAAGAACTTCGACATCACTCTCTGCTGCTGCTTTACATCAAGTTTCCCATCCATATACCGAATCTCTCAGCCTAAAGTCCAGCAAAAGAGAGATTTGAGTTGCACCTTTATCTGGTTTAGAGGATCAAGTAACTCGCTAAATGTCATAACCCTCTCCTTTTTGGTAGCTATTGGTAGCCAATGTAGGTGTTTTAACAGTGAAGCTATTAGACTCATCTTGTGCATGTAGAGTTTCTACAAAAGCACCAAGTTTCAAAACTAACTTCCTCAACAGTCAAGGACAAACATGTATCAATAGAATTTCTTAACAGATCATTGCCTTCTTTATCTCTGTTTTTAATTTTCTACATGTACAATTGCAGGCACATAGTTTGAGATTGTTTGGCTCCTACAAGGATTAATGATGAGAAGAAAACAGTGATAACTTGTTTGTTTCCCCTTCTACAATAATAACCTGGTGGTATATAGCTAAAACAGTAATATAAATCATGCTTGTTTAGTTCCTCTGCAACAACTTGTTTCCCCTAAAACATAATATAAATCTTCTTGGTGGAGAATTTATCCATTTGTGCTAGCTTATGACACTGAATTTGTGCTTTCGATATAGATTGGATTCTTGGTAAATGCATCTCAAAGTTTTGTTAATCATTTATTCTTATGTTCTTGCAGCTTGTTGATATTCTGGATTACCCTTGGTGAATTTTAGAGTTGTTTTGTGAAGAATGAAGCTACAAGTCAAGATGCAAGTTTAGAATATGCACACGACCATTATTACTTTGCTAGGAAAGTTGTGCAAAACATGAAATCGTAGTTTAGCTTGGGATATTGTTAATTTGCTAAAAAAAATTTGTTAATTAAATATTGAAATTAACACCATGCGATGTTTACCTATTTATATACTTATATTTGCCTTTTGTATAAAGATTTACTGTAGCAATCTTATTTTTATTGGTAGAACTTATAATACTTTTGTGACATGAAAATCCAGAATCATTGGTTGTCAATTAGAGACCAAAAATTTTGCTCGTCTCTAAAAGTTCAGCTAAGACGAGATAGTTTCTTGTCTCTAAAGGTTCATCTAGGACGAGGTGTTTCTTGTCGCGAAAAACAATCTAGGACGATGTGGTTGCTCGTAAAGAAAAAGTAATCTAGGACAAGGTAGTTGTTCGTCCCTAAAGAGTATTCTAGGATGAGTTCGTTGCTGGTCTCTAAAGGGTTTAATGACCATAAACAGACTAGCTTTCAAAGAAGAAAATCATCTATTTGGGACGAGATATGTAGTCTCTAAAAGTACTTCTGTGACCAGTTTTGATTCCATCATTAAACACATTTAGCGACCAGTTAAAGGAACCCGTCCCAATTAACCTTTAGCGAAGAAGCATTTTTAGGACGGGTGGCGACTAGCCTTTTCCCGTCTCAAACGACTATTTGGGACCGTATTTGGACTTTCTAGGACCAGATTTCCCTTCCTTAGAGACTATTTTTCTTGTAGTGCACTTAACCTTTAACCACCCAAAAACTGCTAAATCTAAAAAACTTTAAGCTCTTAACACTATGAAACCCTAATTCGTATATGTTAAGCCCTAAAAAACACAAAATAAAACCTAAATCCCTAAACTCTAAAACCTATAAAACCCTAAAAAGCATTAACCTTAAAAATCCAAAGCCCTAAACCCTTAAAAACTAGATAAAACCCTTCCTACAAAACCCTAAATATAAAATATTTCTAAGACCTACACCCTAAACCCTAACCTAAAACCCTAAATCATAAACCTAAAACCGTAAACCCTAAACTATAAGAAACCGTAAAGCCTATAAACCCTAAAAGAAACTCTAAAAACAATTTAAAATGCCTACAAAACCGTAATCTCTAAACCCTAAGTCCTAAAAATCTGCAGACCATAAAACTAAAATACACAAATAAACCCTAAACACTAAGAAAGACTTAACCCTTAAAAACTTTAAAAACCCAAAAACCGCTAAACCTAAAAAACTCTAATATACAAACCCTATAAATCCCTAAATCGTATATGCTAAACCCTAAAAATACACATAAAAAAAATCTAAGCCCTAAACTCTAAAACCTATAAAACCCTAAAAATCATTAAACTAAAAATATAAAGCCCTAAACTCTAAAAAGCTTGATAAAACCTTTAACCCAAAACCCATAACCTAAACAAGACCCTCCGAAAACCCTAAATCCTAAACCTAAAGCTGTAAGAAACCCTAAACCCTTAACCTTAGGAAACTCTAAATGCTATAAACCCTAAAATCCACCCTAACAACCCTAAATACCATTTAAAACCCCTACGAAACCCAAAGGTCTAAACTCTGAATTCTAAAAATCTGTAAACCGTAAACCATAGCTACACAACAAAACCCTAAGCCCAAAACCCTAAACTATAAAAAACCTTAAGAAACACTTAACCCTAAAAAACTCAAGAACCCCTAAATCTAAAAAACTCTAAGCTCTAAACCCTATAAAGCCCTAAATCGGATATGTTAAACCCTAAAAACACAAAAAAACCATAGCCCTAAACCCTAAACCTACAAGATCCTAAAAAACATTAACCTACCTAGAGCCCTAAACCGTAAAAACTTAGATAAAAACCTTAACCTAAAATCCTAAACCTACAAAAATACTAAGCACTAAACCCTAAACATTAACCAAAAATCCTAAATCCTAAACCTGTAACCCTAAATCCTAAGCTTTAAGAATCACTAAATCCTATAAACCTTAAAGAAATCCTAAAACTAATTTAAAACCCCTACAAAACCCTAATCTATGAACCCTAAGTCCTAAAAACCCGTAAACCCTAAAACAAAAAATACACAAATAAACCCTAAGCCTTAAGCCCTAAACCCTAAGAAATACTTAATCTTTAAAATTCCTTAAAAACCCAAAAAACGCTAAACCTAAAAAACTTTAAGCTCTTAACCCTATGAAACCCTAATTCGTATATGTTAAACCCTAATAAACACAAACTAAAACACTACAAAGCATTAACCTTAAAAATACTAAGCCGTAAACCCTTTAAAACTAGATAAAACCCTAACTATAAAACCCTAAAAATAAAATATTTCTATGACCTAAACCCTAACATAAAACCTTAAATACTAAACCTAAAGCCCTAAACCCTAAACTATAAAAAACCGTAAAGACTATAAACCCTAAAAGAAACTCTAAAAACAATTTAAAACACCTACAAAATCGTAGTCTCTAAACCCTAAGTCCTAAAAATCCGTAGACCATAAAACTAAATTACACAAATAAACCCTAAGCCCTAAACCGTAAACACTAAGAAAGACTTAACCCTTAAAAGCCCAAAAACCGCTAAACCTAAAAAACTCTATTATATAAACCCTATAAATCCCTAAATCGTATATGCTAAACCCTAAAAATACACATAAAATAAATTCTAAGCCCTAAACTCTAAAACTTATAAAACCCTAAAAATCATTAAACTAAAAATCCAAAGCCCTAAACCCTAAAAGCCTTGATAAAACCCTTAACCGAAAAACCCATAACCTAAAAAAATCCCTCCGAAAACTCTAAATCCTAAACCTAAAGTCCTAAGAAACCCTAAACCCTTCACCTTACGAAACTCTAAATCCTATAAAACCTAAAATAGACCCTAAAATATTTAAATACCATTTGAAACTCCTACAAAACCCAAAGGTCGAAACTCTAAATTCTAAAAATCTGTAAACCGTAAACCATAGCTACACAACAAAACCCTAAGCCCAAAACCCTAAACTCTAAAAATCCCTAAAAAACACTTAACCCTAAAAAACTCAAGAACTCCTAAATCTAAAAAACTGTAAGCTGTAAACCCTATAAAGCCCTAAATCGTATATGTTAAACCCTAAAAACACAAAAAAACCATAGCCCTAAACCCTAAACCTATAAAATCCTAAAAAACGTTAACCTACCCAGAGCCCTAAAAGGTAAAAAACTAGATGAAAACCTTAAACTAAAACCCGAAACCTACAAAAACACTAATCCCTAAACCCTAAACCCTAACCTAAAACCCTAAATCCCAAACCTATAACCCTATATCCAAAACTTTAAGAATCTCTAAATCCTATTAACCCTAAAGAAACGCTAAAACCCATTTAAAACCCCTACAAAACCCTAATCTCTAAACCCTAAAAATCCGTAAACTCTAAAACTAAAATACACAAATAAACCCTATGCCTTAAACCCTAAACCCTAAGAAACACTTAACCTTTAAAAACCCAAAAACCGCTAAAGCTAAAAAACTTTAAGCTCTTAACCCTATGAAACCCTAATTCGTATGTGTTAAACCCTAAAAAACACAAAATAAAACCCTAAGCCCTAAACTCGAAAACCTATAAAACCCTAAAAAGCATTAACCTTAAAAATCCAAAGCCCTAAAACCTTAAAAACTAGATAGAACCCTTACTATAAAACCCTAAAAATAAAAAATTTCTAAGACCTAAAACCTAAACCCTAACATAAAACCCTTAATCCTAAACATAAAACCCTAAACCCTAAACTATAAGAAACCATAAAGCCTATAAACCCTAAAAGAAACTTTAAAAACAATTAAAAACACCTACAAAACCGTAATCTCTAAACCCAAAGTCCTATAAATCCGTAGACCATAAAACTAAAATAAACAAATAACCGTAAGCCCTAAACCCTAAACACTAAGAAAGACTTAACCCTTAGAAAACCAGAAACCGCTAAACCTAAAAAACTCTAATATATAAACCCAATAAATCCCTAAATCGTATATGCTAAACACTAAAAATACACATAAAAAAATTCTAAGCCGTAAACTCTAAAACCTATAAAACCCTAAAAATCATTAAAGTAAAAATCCAAAGCCCTAAACCCTAAAAACCTTGATAAAACTCTTAACCGAAAACCCATAACCTAAAAAAAACCCTCCAAAAACACTAAATCCTAAACCTAAAACCCTAAGAAACCCTTAACCCTAGGAAACTCTAAATCCTATAAACCCAAAAATCGACCCTAAAAACCCTAAATACAATTTAAAACCCCTACAAAACCCAAAGGTCTAATCTCTAAATTCTAAAAATCTATAAATCGTAAACCATAGCTACACAACAAAACCCTAATCCCAAAACCCTAAACTCTAAAAAACCCTAAGAAACACTTAACCCTAAAAAACTCAAGAACCCGTAAATCTAAAAAACTCTAAGCTCTAAACCCTATAAACCCCTAAATCGTACATGTTAAACCCTAAAAACACAAAAAAATCACAGCCCTAAACCCTAAAACCTATAAAATCATAAAAAATATCAACCTACCCAGAGCCCTAAATCGTAAAATCTAGATAAAAACCTTAACCTAAAATCCTAAACCTACAAAAACACTAATCCCTAAACCCTAACCTAAAACCATAAATCCAAAACCTATAACCCTAAATCGTAAACTTTAAGAAACTCCAAATCTTATAAACCCTAAAGAAACACTAAA
>JAJOOF010005254.1:0-14242 GCA_029582545.1 Solanum lignicaule
AACTTCTTCGTCCGAACTCCGAATGAGGTGAAACGAAGTGCGTTAGGTAGCTAACTCAAAGGGCTTTCCATGGATATGTTATTGGCCACCCAATAATTTGTGTGCTAGGAGATATGACCCTTCAAAGTAGACCCTCGAAAAAGGCTTCACTTGGAAATTTCGGATTTTGATACGGTTGCTCTAAAATTTGGGTTAGACCCATTCCCCACTCAATTTGACCCCCTAAACAAGAATATGAAATCAGATTTTTGAAAAATGAAACGGATTTTTTTATATATAGCTAAACAAGTTTCCGGTAACTTCCGAAGCACATTTTTACGAACTTTTTGGGTCATTTCAATGTAGATGTGTTCACCGATCACAAGAGCCTTCGGTATGTGTTTAGTCAGAAAGAGCATAATCTCAGACAAGAGGTGGTTGGAGTTTCTCAAGGATTATGATATGAGTATTCTCTGTCACCCAGGTAAGGCTTATGTTGTTGTTGTTACCTTGAGCAGGTTGTCTATGGGTAGTACTTCCCATGTTGAGGAAAAAAATAAGGAGTTAGCAAAAAATGTGCATATACTTGCACGATTAGAAGGTTGACTAGGAGTAGTGGTGATGAATAGGGCTGAATCATCATTAGTGTCTCAAGTGAAAGAGAAACAAGAACAAGATCCTATTTTGCTTGAATTGAAGGCAAATGTTCATAAGCAAAAAGTGATGGCTTTTGAACAAGAGGGAGATGGTGTATTGAGGTATCAAGGTATATTGTGTGTGCCAAAGGTGGATGAACTCCAAGAGAGAATCATGGAGGAAGATCATAGCTCCAGATATTCTATCCATCTGAGTTCCACAAATATGTATCGCGACTTGAGAGAAGTCTATTGGTGGAGTAGTATGAAAAAGGGCATTGCAGAGTTTGTTGCTAAGTGTCCTAATTGCCAAAAAGTCAAGGTAGAGCACCAGAGGCCTAGTGGTATGGCTCAGAATATAGACCTTCCGAAATGGAAGTGGGAGATGATCAATATGGATTTCATTATAGGTTTACCGCGGTCTCGCAGGCAACATGATTCGATTTGGGTGATTGTAGATCGAATGACTAAATCAACCCATTTCTTACCGATAAAGACTTCACATTCAACAGAGGATTATGCCAAGTTATACCTTCAAGATGTAGTTAGAATTCATGGAGTTCCTGTGTCGATTATTTTAGATAGAGGTGCACAATTTACTACACAATTTTGGAAGTCATTCAAAAAAGGTTTGGGCTCAAAGGTAAATTTTAGTATTGCTTTTTATCCACAGATAGATGGTCAAGCAGAGCGCACAATCCAGAATTAGAGGATATGTTGAGGGCGTGTGTGATTGATTTAAAGGGAATTGGGATGAGCACTTACCTCTCATAGATTTTCTTACAACAACAGTTATCACTCTCGCATCCAGATGCTCCTTATGAGGCTCTTTATGAGAGACGATGAAGATCTCCTATTGGATGGTTTGAAGTTGGTGAAGCTGGATTGATAGGACCAAACTTAGTTCACCAAGCTATGGAGAAAGTAATGGTTATTCAAGAGAGATTGAAAACAACGCAAAGTCATCAGAAATCCTATACAGCTATTAGGAGAAGAAACTTGGAGTTTGAAGTAGATAATTGGGTTTACTTGAAAGTTTCACCCATGTAGGGTGTTATGAGATTTGGTAAGAAGGGGAAACTTAGTCCCCAATAAATTGGACCTTACAAGATATCCAAGAGGATTGACAATGTAGCTTATGAGTTAGAGCTACCGCAAGTGTTAGCAGCGGTTCATCCGGTATTTCACATTTCCATGTTGAAGAAATGTATGGGCGATCCTTCACTTATCATACTTACTGAAGATATTGGTATTAAAGATGGCTTATCTTATGAGGAGATTCCTGTTAAGATTCTAGGTTGCCAGGTTTGCAAGCTGAAAACCAAGGAGGTAGCATTAGTCAATGTTTTGTGGAGGAATTAATTTGTTGAGGAAGCTACGTGGGAAGCTGAGGAGGAGATGATGAAGAGATACCCACATCTCTTTGAGTCCGGAGAAATTCCAAATTAAGGTACTAATCCTTTTCTTGGCATTTATTTTAAGTTGACATGTTGTGTTATATATTGCTTGTTGGGTGTTTGAGCTGAATGTTAGATGTTACGCCCTTAGTCTACTTAGAGTAATCTCATTCGAGAACGAATGTTCCCAAGGGGAGATATTGTAACACCTTGATTTTCGAAAGAATTAGAATTAGAAAGATCTAAACTTGGAAATAGCAAAATTGGAAATTTTAGCACAAGTTATGCTAAGTATGAGTTTTGGGTCAACTTCAAACGACCATAACTTTTAGTACATAATGAGTTACGTGGCCCATAAGATATCAAATGAAAGGTCTTGGAATCGGCTTTCCAATGCCACTGATTTTGCTAATTCTTGAGCTCGTATGAGGGAGATATGCCTATTTGAAGTCGGGCTGTCTAGTTAAGAAAAGCTACCCAGATTTAAGAGGGGTATTTTGGTCTTTTCCTTACCCAATTAACTTAAAACTAAATTTATTAATATTTAGGGGTCTAAACTGATTTGGTTCAGTTTTACAAATTCTAATTTATGTTAAGGTTTTGAGAGAATTTCAAGAAGAGGATAAAAAGGAGAAAAAGTCAAGCGTTCGTCAAGTTCTTGAGGATTGTTGCGGATTTCGCCAAGGGTTTGATCCCTAAGAGGTATCTGAGTTCACATAGAGTTGGGTTTGTTCACCCATCGCCAATCATGATTATTTCAGCGTAATTTCGTTCTTGAAAGTAAAGGATTTGAGTTCTTGATGAGTTTCATTGAAGTTTCTTTCATAATCTTGATTGTTGAGGTTTTGATGAGTTCTTGAGGAATTTGATACGCTCAAATTACACCTCCCTAAAGAAGTATAAGCGATCGTTGTCAAATAAAGAACCCAACTTGTAGGTTGGGGTCGATCCCACGAGGAATATGGTTCAAGCTTAAACTTAATTCACTATTATATTCGTTTAATCAACTTATTTCCGAGACAAGTAAATAAAGAGGGGGATTTGTGAAACAAATAATTGATTGTTGTTTAAGTAACGAGTGAGAAAGATTCAAACTTTGAGTTATCAATAAGAGAAAGAAACTAGGGTGTATGTGTTCCCCATAAGCTCTTAATGCTGTAATCCTAATAATAGTAATCCTTTCCTAGTGTTTTACATACAAAGTTGGTAAGATATGTATTCCTAAGTGATTGGTCCTCCAAATAAGGAATTTCACCCCGCACCTTGGTCCAGCTACGTGTGTATACTTTACTAACCCTTACCTTTACCTCATATTAGACATCACATCAATGTATGACTTAGTTTTCACCCTCTCACCAGTTGACATTAGACTATTAGATAGTATCCCACTAAATCTCTGTTGATAATTCTTTTCTCATTAACTACCTCCTTGGTCTGGCAAGTAACAATAAGGCGAGTTCTAACGCATGCACTCGTTAAAAAAACTTCTAAGCGAAAGAATTACCAATACATGCATAAATACTATTCAAGAATTACTTAATTATTATTCATACATTGTTAATTGTTCATGGTTCCCACAACCCTAGTTGTGGATTTAGCTATTCATGCTTGAAAGAACACAATTCATGTTTTGATAAGAAGAATTCATGAACTTACGTTTAGAGTAGAAGAAACCCATAGTCTCCAATTGAATTTCAAAGGGAAAATCTTATAAACCGAAATCCGGAAATCAAATTGCCAAAGTTTGCAAGTTAATTCCCAAAGAAAATATCAAGAACAAAAAGTAAACAATAATGTCTAACCCCCAAAAATTAGGTTTACATACGTTATTTATAGAAAGACATGTCCTAAACAAAAAGGAAATAAACTTCTGGGACGCGACTTTAATCGACGACTCGACCTACGGACCGTGGGTTGACCTACGGTTCGTAGGTCCCCTCCGTTGGTCAACACTTAAACTTTTTTAGTAGAGGCTGGAACCTTCAACTCCCAGTTTATCAATGACTAACATGCAGGATGGACCGTAGGTTGACCAATGGTCCGTGGATCCTCTTCCGTGGCACAACACTTAGGATTTTCATCAGGTACTGGAACTGCAACTCTCTGAAGACATTCGACGGATGTGCATGATGGCCCTTAGGCCGACCTACGATCCGTGGATCACTTCGTAGTTCCACACTTGGTTAGAATTCCCTGATGCTCCGATCTACGCCTACCCATCGACGGACCGTCACAGGACCTACGGTCCGTAGGTCCCTCCGTGGGTGGCCACTTTTGCAGAATTTCAGCTGTCATCTCACTCAACCGCGTCAAAGCCTATTTCCTACAAACATAACACAGAAACATTATTTCCAATACAAAATGTTCCTAGACACACACAACTCTTATGTGAAATGTATCAAAAATATCGTAAACTCACGGTATATCAACACCCTCAACTTAAACTTGTTGTTTGTCCTCAAGTGACACATTAACACTCTAAACGACACTTGTGTAGAAACAGACATACAAACTCAGCAATCACATGGCCATTTCAACCCATTCCATCTTCTTAGTGCAAAACTTTTCTATTAGTATCAACAAGCTAACTCATGCGGATCAATAGATGACAAAGATCGACCAATAGACACCACAACATACACTTTTCACAATCACCAAGGTACCAACTTTCCGACAATGTAACTAGTGCCTTCACTTCAAACGAAATCCTTTTCACACAGTAGATATGAATTTTGAGTTTTAGGATTCATTCAACACTCACGCTCATAGGTGACTTCAAGTAAAGTTAGTGCTCAATACCATAGACTTGCCCTTATTTTCACTGCTTAGACTCTCCAAACTAGTTGCTAGGATCACTATAGGACTTTCTTAGCTTGTAACGTAGGCTCAGGGTCAGGTGTGGTACATTTGGGTACTTTTTAGTGACTTTCTGCCCTCCTTGACATTACATTGGCTTTTTACCTCTTTTCTCAACCTATTTTTGACATCCTTTCATTTTACTTTCTTTCCCTTGACTCTTTTCAACACAGATGTGACTTTTGACTTTGTGGCTTTTATTTTTCACTTTCTTTTTTTTCTTTCACTTTATTTTTCTTTATTTCTTTCAGCACTTTTATTTATCATCTTTTTTTTGCTTCTTTTGCACAAAGTCACATCCTCTTCTATCTTTTCTTTTTTTCTCTTCAACACAAAACTCTTTTCATACCCTTTTTTCTTTCGGTTTCCTCTTTCATAGCCACTCTCAACTTATGGATTTTGCATTAGTTGAGGTGCACAATATCCGATGTCAGACCAGGGCCAAGATCAAGGTAACTTTCTGCATTAGCCACCCTCAACTTAGGCTTTTGGCCTAAGTCAAGGTGCACATGTCCAAGGAGAGACCAGGGCCAAAACAATTATTTTAGGGAAGGTGAGTTAGGTGAATTGAAAGAAATGGTCTATATTAGGCTCAAATAATTGGATCAAAAGGGAACATTGATTGCATTTGGTTGGATCATTTTAGGCTTCAGTGGACATAATTTGAATAAGGGCCTATGATCACTTCCCAACTTCTAGCCTAGATTATCTTAGCAGGACCAACAGGGCAGAACATTCAACTTTTCTCACACACTCTTGGCACATTGTTTCGTTATCAGATTATCAGATTATCAGATTACCCAGTTCAAGTTTTAGCTTAAGTCATGAGGTCAAATCAGTTTCTTACCATGTCACGTTGAGATCCAACACATTCAACTCATGAAGACTATCGATCTAGCACATTTCAATATTTTTGGACAGGGATCATGTTTTTTCTCATGCTTTTTATGTCATCATGCTTTCATTTTTCTACTTACTCCTACACATACATTCCTAAACATGTCGGTTCAACATAAATTAAATGGCCTCTTGGGGAAAAAGATCACAAGCAAGAAAACCCCAAGAGAGGATTATGAGTTGGGTTACTTTGACTTCACGCTATCACTCACAATCCATTTACCCCACCCCAACAAAATAACATGCGATTGTCCCCAATGCACAAAAGATAAAAAGTAAAGGATCGGATGAAGCAAACTTGTGGCGCTTATATGCCGAAGACCACTCAATAAGTGGGTGGGTTCGGTTTCCCGGAACCTACTAGATCAACACTCGGAACGCCATCAGTAGCGCTCCTATTTACTATCCCAGCACTCTCAGTAGTGCTCTCATCAAACTCTCACATCACCGTCAGTAGTGCTCACACCACTACATGGGCCCAGTCTTATCTCCCTGTCCCGCTGCTATTTATCTCCTCATCAACTATGGATGCCCTCCGAGCCACCTCAGTCTACTGGCGCTCCCTATTCCTCACTCTCTCAACTTCAGTATCATCATAAGTACGACCGGAGCAGGGACGCTTCCCAATAGCACGGGAAGAGTCTGGTGGCAGCATATCATCTCCGTATAGGGCACTCATCACCACATCATCTACCGGTGCCGTAGGGGCAGACTCTAGCTCAGTCTCTTGGGGAGCGAAAAGTACATCGACATCAGCACTGAGGCTCTCTAACTCTTTCTTGAGGGTAGTCACATCAACGGTCGGGGCCAACCTCTCTAGGACTCGCAACTCAAAGGCATCCAGGCGCTGATGAATGTCCTGGACATTCTGGTCCATCATATGTTCCATCCGCTGCTCAATCCTCACCCCGGACTCTGCTATAGCACGCTGCATCCATGGCCTCACATGCTGAAGCAGGGTGGCCATCCATGCCTCTAGCTTCTGTACTCGATCTAGAGGGATGGCGGTGGAAACAGAATAATGAGTGGCTCTGGAAGAGCTAGGGGCCTGACTGGCGGTCGGAGATAGAGTATCCTGGGCATCTGTTGTAGTGACTGGAGGGGTAGTGTCATAATTTTGCATCTGCTCCACATCTGCTACAAGGTCATTGCCCAGCGGTGGTACCTCAACCTGTGGCTCTCTGCAAGGTGCAACTACATTGGCCTCATCCCTAATAAGGTTGATATTAAGAGGCTTGGTTGCTTCACAATGCCATATAGGTATAGTAGCATCCATGCAAAGCTGGAAGATGAGGCATGGGAATGGCAGGGTAGTGGTGGCTTTGGAGGCCCACTTATGAATCACTGCAATCAGGATGCATGCGAAATCTATCTCCAAACCTGCAACCATAACTGCAATCATCACCGCTTGATCCCATGTGAGCACATTGTCCGCCTAGGTAGGGGACACATGGTTCCGCACCAGCAACTAGAAGAATTTAGCAGCGAAAGTCAGGGTAGCCTTCCTAATGCCCAGGCTCGGAGTACTGACCCACTCTGCACGCTCTCCATCCGTGGCAAGATGTCGTGCTATCCACCTAATCAGTGACTCCCGTTGCTCGGCATATCTTTGGAATGCCCACTCTGAACGATACTCATCCGATAGTTGAACTATGCTGTATTGATGGGCAGAGTATGGTCCGGGCCATAGATGAACCTGCGGAGGTGGTCTCAGAGATGTTAACAGTGAATCCCCGGACGAGTGTGGCCTCAAGTGGAGGCTGAGAGGTGGGCTTGGCCTGCTTAGAGATGGACCCTCTGATGGAGGCTGCATAGAAAGCATAGAACTCCCGTACTATCTCGTCGCTACAGGATCCTAGGCTTTGTGCCATCCACTCAAACATGTGCCTCCTAAAATGATCGTGGATGGTGTAGAGTCTACCTGTGAGAACCCGACGCTAATCTGTTACCAATCGAACTATCTTCCCTTGCTCATTCATCATACGAGCATCCTTGTAAATATGATACTGGCCATCCACAAACCACCTGTAAGCTCTGTGGCAACCGCTGGAGGCTCCGAATAGGGGCACTATGGTATCCTCTGTAGTATCAGACTCGTACGAGGAGGTGATGAGTCCAAGGTTTGGACTCATTTAAGGCTTTATTTACAATGATTTAGTGTCCTCAAATGCTTATTTTGTGCAAATAGCTGATGCAAAACCCTTGATTTCTAGGTACATGGATTGAGGAACAAAGCTAGGACAGAAATGGGAAATAGAGACAACACAAGCGAAAAAGAGAAGGGAAACACAGGCTTGATGATTGCCGATGCCACTCGGCGACTCACCAAGTTACCTCTCTACCTCCTAAAGTTACAGAATACTAAGGCTAAATTAGGGGTAACTTCGGCGAGCAGTAGTTCCATTCGGCGTGTCAGCGATCGCTTCGGCATTGGATGACCAGGTCACCAAATGTGCTGATGGAGAGCCAGACAACTGCTGATGGGCGAGATGAAAGGAGAAATGGTGACTTACGGAACCACTCGGCGATCCTGATCTGGATCGCCTAAAAATACAGTGGCTGGACTAAGAAGAAGTGAAAAATAAAAGCGAGATGAAGGAAAATCGGTGAGTCACCGAACTGTCAGTGAAGCCCAACTTACCTCGCCAATTGGTCCTAAATAGTCACACATCAGACTTGTATAAATTGATTTTTCCTAGAGAGAGAGCATTCAGAAACGTGAGGAGCAAAAGATAGAGAGAAAGAATACTACTAAAGGCGATTTCCTAGTGATTTTAGGAGAGACTTTCTTTGAGGTTTTGTAATAGAGGAGATTTTTAGTTAACTTTAACTTTGAATTTTTGTTTTTACCCAGCTATGGAAAACATGGCAGATGTTGATTTTTATCTTGTTGCTATGATTGGCTAAAACCCTCTCCTTGGGGTTTTGACTATGTGACCAATTGTTGAGTTTTACTAATTGGGTGTCATTGATTTGCGAATAATGGTGTTAATTTGAAGTGGGTCTGAATTGCTTTTGCGTTTTGAGGTCGTCTTACATGATTAGTTTAACAAGTTTAGTGTTTTGTGCTTGCTCAAGAGAGAAGTGCAGAGCCAAAGTAGCAAATTTAGCATCCTTAGTAGTGGGTCACCATGATTTCAACTTGAAAAAGTGAAACATGAAATCTATCCTTTGTATCTAGCTCGAGAGAGTGGATTTGATGAGGATGAGGGGTGGACATCTTCCATCTAGTGTTGAAGTTCGAGAGAATTCGATAAAGATAAGGTAATTGTTCGAGAGAAAATTGCTTTACACATAGTCTGACCTACCCACGACAATTTATCCTATTGTGAGCATCAATGTTCATCTTCTAAGTTGAATTCAATAATTGGTTGGTCAATTTCCCAAGTGTTACCTCATTATTTGATCGTTTCGTGTTAAGTGTTGAATTGGACTGATAATTATAACCTGAAATTTGAAGCTTAAACCAAAAAGGTGCAGTAAGTGTTCAGTTGAAGAGATTGTTGTCATACTTCTATAATTGAATTCGAAGGAAAAGCTACTTTCTGTGGGATTGACCCCAACTCATTTAGTTGGGTTATATACTGACTAGCGATCGTTGACACTTAGAACTGGATGAAATTTCTTTAAAACGTAAATCAGGAAGCGGTGCTAACTTTGGCGCTGGAGCTGGAGCCGGAGTCGGAGCCGAATGCGGATTCAGAGACAACCGGTGATCCGATAGGTGTGGCCCCCTCATCAGACTGGGGGAAGTGACCACGTCGGGAATCACCTACCGGGCTTGATTCTGTGTAGTGCGTGGAGCATTGGGAGAAGTCCTGGTGGGAGGTAGAACGTACTCCACATCCGTATCCTCATCGATCAGCCACAAGGAAGGTGCTACGGACTTGGACTTGCCCTTCGCAACATAAGTGGGAGCTTTCTTAGGAGCCATGGTACCTGTGGGAGCTTAGTTAGTATCGATACAAGCCAATAAAACACACGGAAGAATTTTAGAACAAGAAACAAACCAAAACAAAAAGTAAACTACTGACCCACGATGGGTACCTACGGTCCGTAGGTCCCCTACTTAGGTCAGAGTACCAAAAATTGGGTCTTTGATGGAACCATAGATGTGCAGAACGGTTCGTCGATGGAACGACGGACCGTAGTCTACACCGTGATTCGACAATTAGCAAAAATTTTGGTGTGCTTCTGGCCCACAGACCCGACCTACGGTCCATAGAATGACCTACAGTCCGTAGATGGGGTCTCATGGGTCAGTCTGTGCCAGGCTTTTAGATGGTCTATTTCTCGCCTTCCTTTTCTTTCAACAAATTAGGCCTACACATGCATTTCAACAAGTAATTTGGTAGTTAATCATCCTTAGGGTTCCAATTTTACAAAATTTTTACAGATTATCACAACGAAACCTATGAACCCTAAGTCAAACTTCCAATTCGGCCTATTAACTTGAATTATTCGGTTTTAATGAACTACACACTCACATACCATCATACCAAGGGTGTTTTTAGCATACAATTTAACATTCAAACATGAAATTAACAACCCAAGGTCAAGTTCCAACTTCGTGACTTCATGATACAAATAATGAACACTGAATTCAAAGTCAGGGTGAAGTCGTTTACCTTTCAAGTAATCAAAGTGGGTGATTGTGATGATGCAATAGAATCCTTTAGACCTTTGCTAGCCCTTTGGCACTGAACTCGGACTTGTGGAATCGTTGGGGAATAGAGATAAGGGATTTGGAAGAGAAAATGATGATTTGGGAATGAGAAAGTGAATGGGGACTTGATATGTGGGATATTATGATTAAATGGAGTGATTGTAGGAGAGAAAGGGTTTTAAAATGTTTGGGAGGGAGTTTTGAAATGTGGGGAATGAATTAAAAATGAAAGGTTTTATTTTATAAGTTGTCTGGGTCGGGTCGGGCAAACCTTAGTTTTTGGACCCACGAGACCCCGTCAACAGTCCGTGGGTCGACCTACGGACTGTAGGTTCGGTCCGTAGGTCACTCTGACACTTAGAATTTTTTAGAAAACTTATCTGGGGTCTACGAACGTCATTCACGATCCGTGAATGGACCCACAGACCGTCGATGGGGTCCTTAGACCACTACACAACTGTTTTTCTGCATATTTTGCCTTTCGCCCCTGCACACATAGCAACCATTAGGACTTTCTTTTTACATTTTCTGGACAGTTTTTAGACACGGACCCTATTCTATATTTAGCCAACACTAATACAAAAATAAAACACCTATCTAAAGAGGTACAAAAATTAAAATAAAAGAAGAAAAATCCTAAATTGAAAAGTAAAACCTATAGTTGGCTAGATTGTACATCTTGGGTTGCCTCCCAAGCAACACTTGATTTAATGTCGCAGCACGACGTAGGCCCTTTGATTACTCAGACTTCATCAAGATAATAGGCCTCAATCACCTCTTGCACACTCTCCAATTTCTCCATGTAGACTTTGATCCTTTGCCCGTTCATTTTGAACCTTGTTCCCTCCTTTTTCTCCAGCTCGACCTCTCCGTGTGAAAACACTTGAGGGACTTTGAATGGCCCGGTCCACTTGGACTTGAGATTGCCAGGAAACACGCGCAACCTTGAGTTGAATAGAAGCATCAGATCACCCACAACAAATTCACGCTTTTCAATCTTTTGATCATGATGCTTCTTCATCTTCTCCTTGTACAAGGATGAACTTTCATAAGATTTTAGGCGAAACTCATCAAGCTCATTTATGTCATTCACTCTTTAACTCGATGCGGTGCCCCAATCCAAATTCAACTTCTTTAGCGCCCACATGGCCTTATGCTCTAGCTCTACCGGGAAATGGCATGACTTCCCATATACAAATTGGTAGGTGGACATACCTATGGGAGTCTTGAATGCGGCGCGATAGGCCCATAGAGCATCATCAAGCCTCCTTGACCAATCAGTTCTATTGTCATTCACAATCTTTGCAAGGATTTGCTTTAACTCTCTGTTTGACACTTCAACTTGTCCACTAGACTGCGGATGGTAAGGAGTGGCTACATTGTGACGAATTCCCTATTTCTCTAGCAACGCCTTGAACAACTTATTACAAAAGTTGGAACCTCCATCACTGATAATTGCCCTAGGTGTACCAAATTTGGAGAAGATACTCTTTTTCAGGAACGCGGTGACACTTTTCCCTTCATTGTTTGAAAGCACAATTGCTTCCACCCATTTCGACACATAATCAACCGCAACAAGAATATACTTCATCCCATGTGTACTCACAAATGGACCCATAAAGTCAAGGCCCCATACATCAAACAACTCAATCACCAATATCAGATTCATAGGTAGCTCTTGCCTCTTTGAAATTCCTCCTTCTCTTTGGCAACGATCACAAGACTTGGCGAAATCATAAGCATCTTGGTGGATGGTAAGACAGTAATACCCACACTGCAAGATTTTATGAGCAGTCTGAATACCACTATGATGCCCACCAATAGGCGATGAATGACACACCTCTAGTATACTCATCATCTCAACCTCGGGCACACATCGACGAATAATCCCATCAGCACTAATACGGAACAAGTAAGTCTTATCCCAAAAAAACTTCTTCACATCATGCATAAACTTTTTTCTTTGGTGAAATGACAAATTCGATGGAACCAGATCACTAGCCAAGTAGTTAGCAAAATCCGTGAACCAAGGAATAAGATCAAAAGATGTAGCCAATACCTGTTCGTCTGGAAAGGCATCATTAATTTCAGCCCCATCTCCTAGCTTGAGCATAGCTCCCTCTTCTAATCTTGACAAATGATCGGCAACTTGATTTTCTGTCCCCTTTCTATCTTTCACCTCAAAATCAAACTCTTGTAGCAACAATACCCATCTAATCAACCTCGGTTTTGCATCCTTTTTAGCCATCATATAACTCAATGCAGAATGGTCAGTATGCACTATGACCTTAGTACTAAGCAAGTAGGATCGAAATTTCTCGAATGCGAAAACCACAAAAAGGAGCTCCTATTCAGTTACCATATAGTTCTTTTGAGCCACAGTCAGAGCTTTGCTAGCATAGTAAATTGGATGAAGAATCTTCTCTCGCCTTTGTCCCAATACAACACCAAGCGCCACTCCACTCGCATCACACATCACTTCAAACAGTTTCCCCCAATCTAGTGAAATAATGATAGGTGCGGAAACTAGCCTTTCTTTCAACTCTCGAAATGCTCTCAGACAAGCATCATCAAAATCAAACTTACACTCCTTTACGAGCATTTTGAACAATGGGTGTGCAATTTTGAAGAAATCCTTGATAAACCTCCGATAAAAGCCTGCATGCCCAAGAAAACTTCTCACACCTTTAATAGAGCTAGGTGGTGGAAATTTTTTGATTACCTCAACTTTAACTCTATCAACCTCAATACCCTTCTTAGAAATCCGATAACCCAGAACAATCCCCTCTTTCACCATGAAGTGGCACTTTTCCCAATTGAGCACAAGATTGTATTCTTCACACCATTTCAGTACCTCAACCAAATGCATCAGATAACCATCAATTGAGTCACCTACCATAGATAAATCATCCATAAATACCTCAATAGTGTCCTCCACCATATCTGAAAATATCGACATCATGCAACGCTGGAAGATCGCTAGAGCATTACACAACCCAAATGGCATCCGTTTGAAGGCGAAAGTCCCATAAGGACAAGTTAATGTGGTCTTCTCTTGGTCTTTCGGAGCAATGGAGATTTGATTGTAGCCCGAATAACCATCAAGAAAGCAATACCAACCCTTACTAGCAAGACGGTCCAGTATCTAATCCATGAACGACATAAGGAAGTCATCCTTTTCTATCCAAGCATTCAATTTCTAGTAGTCCATGCATACTCTCCATCCAGTCACGGGACGCATCAGAACAAGCTCATTTTTTGCATTAGGAACCACAGTAATCCCACCTTTCTTAGGTACACACTGAATAGGACAAACCCAACTACTATTTGCGATGGGGTATATGACTCCAGCATCCAAGCATTTGATGATTTTCTTTTTCAATACCTCTTGCATAGGCGAATCTAGTCTCCTTTGGTGCTCAATACTAGTCTTGCTGTCCGGCATGAGCTGGATTTTATGAGAAGAAATACAACAACAACAACAACAACATACCCAGTGAAATCCCACTAAGTGGGGTCTGGGGAGGGTAGAGTGTACGCAGACCTTACCACTACCTCGTGGAGGTAGAGACGCTGTTTCCGGAGGACCCTCAGCTCAAGTACGACAACCCAAGTAAAAGAAGAGGAAACATTATATATGACATAGTATCCAATAAGAGAAAAGTGCATAATCAACAAAGGAGACAATATCATCTAGAAAATACTGTGAGAGGTGAAACTCAGTAAACGACAAATGGCTATAGGATCACAGACAAGGTCTACAAGATCAAGGCTAGGACTACTACAAACGCTACCCACCGAAACCCTCGCAC
>JAJOOF010005255.1:0-15612 GCA_029582545.1 Solanum lignicaule
ATTGGCCACCCAAATAATTTGTGTGCTAGGAGATATGACCCTCCAAAGTAGACCCTCGAAAAGGCTTCACTTGGAAATTTTGGATTTTGATACGGTTGCTCTAAAATTTGGGTTAGACCCATCTCCCACTCAATTTGACTCCCTAAACAAGAATATGAAGTCGGATTTCTGAAATCATGCACGGATTTTGAGATATATTGAAATTACAATTATAGGTGTTTTCGAAGCACATTTTCGGGGATTTTTTGGGTCGTTTCACCTAAAACTATTCCTACCCATCTTGCGAGAGAGAGATGATGTATTAAGGTTGTGGGGTGTTCCTATTTGTTAAGCCTGTTGATGTTTGAAAAAAATCACTTGAAACGTAACAGTTGTTCGAGAGAAAACTATTTCAATCATAGTCCAGCCTACCCACTAATACTTAGCTATTTATTAGTAGTTTCAATTACCTACATAGCGAAATTTGCCTATAATCAATCATATCCCGAAATTCCTTTGTTTATTGTTATTTCATTGTTGTTTGATTGCGTTGTAGTTGATAATTACAAACCAAAACCCCATCATCTGACATTCGTTGTCACCCTTTTAGACTTTTTTATATGTATTTTTCGATAATTTCCATTCCTATAGCTATTTAGATCACATTTGTACCTTATAACTGAATTTGAACACGTACCGCTCCTTCTGGGTTCGACCCCAACTCATCGTTCGGTGTTATACTGCTTAAGGATCGGTTGCACCTAGAATTGGATGAGGTGTGCTTGACATGTTAATCAAAATGGCGCCGATGCCGGGGTGTGGTGGTTTTTGAATTTTTTTTAGCGAAGTTGAATTGTGATCTTTTTGGTTGTAGTTGAATCGACTTACTTGAGTTTTTGTTTTGTGTTGCTTGTTTTGAATAGAGGAAGAGATGAGCGTAAATGGGAGTAATGGTAGCCAAGTGGACCACCAAAATGATATTGGAAACCTTAATAACGTAAATGACCCAATTCAATTGGGTGGTGTTGGTGCAATACGTCTACCTCCAATTGAAGGAAATGTCGTCTTCCATGTCACTAGCACAATGATACAACTCCTCCAAATGAAGGGATTATATGGAGGATTGGCTCATGAAGACCCTTATGAGCATATTGGGAACTTCGTGGACTTTTGTGGTCCGTTCTCATTGAAGAACGTATCACAAGAATCAGTCCATCTCAGGTTGTTCCCATTCTCTTTATAAATGGGCTAGGCAAGTAAATGGTTGGTTGAGTTGCCAAGGGATTCCATCACCTCTTGGGATGAGCTTACTACAAAATTCTATGTGCGATTCGTTCCCCCGTCAAAGATGATGACATTTACGGATAGTATCCAAGGTTTCAAATGCTTGGAAGGTGAACCTATTCATGAGACGTGGCTGAGGTTTAAGAAGTTGGTACTTTAATGTCCAACCCACAGGCTGTTAAATCATATATTGTAGCAGTACTTCTATAGGAACCTTGACTCGGTGAAAAAAGGAGTTGGTAATCAACTTGTTCCCGGAGGTATAATGTAACAACCCTCTGAAGTAACGTCTCAACTCCTTGATGGCATGACCAAGATCAATAGGTCGTGGTACACTCGTGAAGACCAAGTCTCTCCTTTCACCTTTAGAATGAAAAAAGAGCAGAGCAAAAAAGATCAAGGGAGAGACCAAAACATGGCCAAAATGATGACCCAGTTGGACATCTTGGCAAAAAATGTGATGGACAGTGGTATGAAGAGTGTTAATGTTGTGGGTGTTGGTGGAGCAAATCTCGAAGAAACTCATTTTGAAGCACTTTACAATGAGGAAGTGAACTTCCTAGCTAATCAAGGAGGTGGATATCGAGCAAACTATCCAAGGCCGGGTGGAAACCTGGGTTGGAATCGAGATGAGGGATAGAGAGACCGTGATAGGGATTGGCGTGATCGTAACGCCACTTGGAAGGAAAGAGAGGATGATAAGGACAGGTACGTCCCAACCCATGAGCTTCAAAAGCCCAAAGAGTCTGAAAATGTTCGTACAAAAGACATGCTCTCACATATTCTCAACAAAGGTGAAGGGTCGGACAAAGTGTTGAAAGAGA
Source organism: Solanum lignicaule (assembly GCA_029582545.1). NCBI lineage: Eukaryota > Viridiplantae > Streptophyta > Magnoliopsida > Solanales > Solanaceae > Solanum > Solanum lignicaule. Next base: position 2,088 of record JAJOOF010005255.1, read on the forward strand.
TGAAGGAAGATGTCTCTACACTTAATTAGACGGTCACATCCCATTTCGTGTCAATCAAGTAGTTGGAGACCCAAATGGGTCAAATTTCTTTTCATTTGAATCCAAGGACAAAAGGGGGCCTGCCAAGTGATACCTTGGAAAACCCAAAGAATAATATCTAAATTCGTATTTGCATCGTGTCATGATGTTAACTAAGGTGATTCTTGGGAGGCAACCTATGTTTTTAATTTTTAATAATGGGTGTTGATTGTGCATGTTGAAAAGTGAAAAGTGTTGGAAAATAGGTAGTTTGGCAAGCAAAAGTCCAGTCGGCGACAAGCCAAACAGGTTGGTGAGCCCCGACTTAGACCACCACTAGAACCACCAAGCATGAAGGGGAACTCGGTAAAACTCGGCGGCCTATATGCTCAATCGGCAACTCACCAAACAGGTCGGAAAGCCCGACTTTATCCGTCATTTGAATCCCCAAATTGTTGAGAGTCCTGTAAAACTTAGCGAGGTAAAATACCACTTAGTGCATCGCCGAGTGGTTCGGCGAGAACAACTTACTCACTGAAAGGTTTTAAAGGCCAAACGGTTTAAAATTTCAAAATCCTTCATCTTCTCCTATTTTTAACTCTCGTAACCTCTCACCCAACTTTAGATCTTTCCTATTTTCTTGTTTTTACCTGCTCATTTTGTGAAATCGTTGCTTGAAATTGTGGGACTTTTCAGCCTAGCTATAAAACCCTTAAATTCGGCATTAAGGTTGGTTTTCCGAACCCCGTACTTTAATTGTGTGGTTGAAATTGAATGCAATAGGTAAATTGATGTTGATGTTTGTTAGGTAGTTGATTATAATCGTGTTTAATTGTTAGATTGCATGTAATGAATTAAAATATGTGCTTAATTGCCTTAAATTGATCGATTCTCGCGTTCTTGCCTGTAAAATCGAGTCTTAATCGTTGGGTTGCGGTGTAATTGTATTGGGTGTAGTGGGGTGAAGTCTAAGTAACCCCGAATTGTGCTAAATGACATAATTTGCCCAATGAAGGAGCGTTTGACGTCATTCGTAAGGGCAACAGTCGTCAAATAGCCAATTTTGGCCAGATCGGGGGAAGTCTGAGTACCCCGAGGGGATGGGTAGTTGGGTCTAACCTTAATTGAATGGCGTTTGTGTTTAATTTTGAATTCGGGGGCTGTGGGCTTGAGTTTGAAGTTTGGGGTTGGCGATTGGCATATTGGGCCGTTTGGCGCACTAAGTCTAGCTCGCCGAGTGGTTCGCCAAAGTCCTCCACAGATCGCCCTTGATTTCCAAATTTGGTTGAGTTTGTTCTATAACTTTCGGCGAGATGCTTGAGCTCGCCGAGTGAACTTGGCGACTCACAGAAATGCCTTCTCGATCGCCTTTTTGTGCCCCTAAACCCCTAAAATACACGATAACTATTGGTGAGCCACTTCTAGTTGACTGATTGGTATCGGTGATTCACCGAATGGCCATGAACATCACCGACCTGTCTTCATTTTGAATTTTTTTGCGGTGTTACTTTTGGCGAGCCTAATCTGGCTCACCAAAGTTACTCGGTGACTCGCCGAACGGTTCAACGAGTCTTTCTGCAATTCATTTTTTGTAACTTTTCTGAAAATTTTTCTAAGTGTTTGTCCGTTGCTTTGCAGGTATGACTAGATCCAATTTGAATGATAGTGGCATGCTACCCCAAAAGCGGGCACGTGGAGTTGTAATAAATAAGGAAGCAGCTGCTTCCAATGCCAAGGGCAAGAAGTTACCTCCGAAGGGAGGCAAGGGTAAGGGCAAGGCACCCATAGCAAAGACACCGAAGTACAACTCCGGCAGTGAGAGAGAGTCATATGATTCTCAAGCTTCATTCTCTGAGCCTGAGGATGACTAGTTATTACAGGCCCGACAAGTGGAGTTACCCTCCAAAGCTCGCCATGATCCTTCTAGGATTCCGGAGCCGACCCTTCCAAATTCAGCTCCAGTGCCACCTCCGGCACAGACGGTGGTTCCAGCACAACCAATTCAGGGTCCTCCTCCCCGGTCACTCAACTGGTTAAAGGCCGAGGGATTGAGGACCATCTTGGAGGAGAAGAGATTGTCCACAGACTGAATAGTGGATAGGCATCCAGAAGTGTGGGACACCCTCAGGTTCCAATGATTCAAGGTTTTCACTAGGCCCCATAGCCCATACATTCCCACTTGGGTCTGGGAATTCTACTTAGCGTATAGTGATCTGGTACCTCAGGGGAAGAAGAAGGCTAGTGCCTTCAGGCTAATGGAGTTTGTGATGGTCCAAAGGAGGAAAGTTAGATGCAGCAGCGATGATATCAACGTTGTATTTGAGAGGGCTATAGATTTCGTGCATGAGTACCATAGTATGATTACTACAAAGACTTTGGATGACCTGAAGGGTTGGCTAGCCCCCTAGGTTTCTGACACCACCCCGAGGTGGATTGAGGCCGGAGTGCCAAAAGAGAAGAAGGACTTAAATGTAGTTGCTAGATACTGGTTTGGGTTCATCAGCAACACGATCATGTCATCGCAGAATGAGTCCATTCTATGCCACCCAAAGGAGGCTTGCCTTGGATCTATCATAGCCAGGAAATGGCTAAATTTGGGGTTGATTATTGAGTAGGAGATGTCCATGAGGGCCAAGCAGCGCCAGACTCCTCTTCCATTCTCGTTACTGATCACATAATTATGTCACCGAGCCGGTGTTCCTCGAGATGCGAAGAGGGATGTGGAAATCACACCCACCTCCTCTAATAACATCCGACGTATATAGGCCGAGTACACACGGGACGAGGCTGATAGGAGGAGAGCAGCTCCGGTGGACACATCTCCGAAAGTTGATATCGATACACTACCTACAGAGGCAGTCTTGCCTACTCCAGTTTCTAGACCTTCAGGTACTCCTAGCTCCACTCCTTCTAAGGCCCCGAGCTCTTCTACTGCTCCCCCTCCCCCTAGATCTTGTTGCTGGTAGTACCGCTTCCAGGCCTCCGATCACCCATGCCATGCTTCTCAAGATGGGGCACCTATCCCATTCTGCTAATATGTGTGCTTCCCGGTTAGAGGCTAAGGTTCCCAGGATGATTGAGAGAGCTATTATTGCTGTATTGACACCTCTCAGTGCTTCTATTGATGCCCTCACAGCGAAAGTATATATTTGTGAGAGAGGGTAGGGTGCTACTGATGCGGTGATGACTTTGAAAGCTGATGTTTTTGAGCTGAGGAAGGGTCTGGACTATCTAAATTCCACTGACTTTACTTCACTATTTAGGAGTATAGATATTCCAACCTATGCTGAGGTGCCTCCGGCTACCACTGGAGATGATGTTAGGGCTGATGTTGTTGTTGTTAAGTCTGAGGCCAAGACAGATGAGTAGCAACTTGAGGTGCGAGATGAGGCTGTTTATGAGGACCCGGTCGACTTAGAGGGTGCCATGTTCGAGACAGCTAGACAGGCCTCCTTGAGGGATACTTCTATGGCAGGCTCTAGTGGAGTCAAGATTGATGTGACCCCGGGCACTGATGCCCAGACAGATGGAGTCGCCGAGATGCAGACTTCACTCCAGGCTTAGCCTGGCAGGATGACTTTTCCCCTCCTTCTCTGTTATCTTTTTATACTCTGTTTCTGTTTTAGTTGCATTTGAGGAATACTGCTTATTTTTGTTAGGTGGGGTGAGGTATTTCCATACCTACCTCTTGTGACTATTTTGTGCATACTAATTCTATTTTGAGGATAGTTTTTGTGAATATTGAGTTTACTGATATATATCTTGGGTGTTGAATTGTGTTGTGGATGTTTTAGCTTGTGGCCCATTGTTTTGAATGAAATTGGTTTTGAACCTAATTTAAGAATTTTTCCCAGTTCTTTTGTGTGTGATTATGGTTGTTCTTCTGCAAATTTGAGTGTCGACTGTGATCAATACCGATGACTCAATCAGTGCTTCTACTGGAACAAAATGAAAGTGCGGCTACGATGAGGTGATTAACGTTTCAAAGACATCTCATTCAATTCTAAGTATCAACGATCGCTAGTCAGTATATAACTCAACTAAATGAGTTAGGGTCGAATCCCACAGGGAGTGGTACGTGTTTAACATTCAATAGGAAAGTACGAATATGATCAAGTCAGTCATAGGAATAGACATTTATGAATAAAAACATAATTCAAATCAGGGGGTGACACGAATGTAAAATATCAGGGGGTTTTGGTTTAATTATAAACTACAACAGCAACAAACAATATGAAAATGACAATAATGAGACGGGTTCTTGGGATGTGATTCGATTATAGGCTAATGTAGACAAATGGGTAATTGCAACTGTTAGGAAATAGCTGTAAATTAGTGAAAAAACTAGACTATAGACGAGGTAAACTTTCTCTCGAACAATTTACCCCGAATCAAATCGATTTCTCTCGAACATCGACAAGCATGCAAAATAATAACAGCCTACGCTTTAGTCAATTCACTCTCTCGAGCTGAATGTGTGGAAAAGGGTTTAGGATTCACTCTCTCGAGCTGAACCCATGACAACCCAATACCCACAGACCATCAATCAATAATCTTGGTTTTACAACCTCTCTCTCTCGCAAGCCAAAAACACAAAGGTAGAACTGCATTTGCAACTACAATTCTTTAAATTAAACCATAATTATTGATTGAAATCACTTCTAAACAACATTTAAACTAACAATTAGCAATACCCAAAAACTAAATCAGCCCATAATCACATAATCACACCCCAAGAATTGGGGTTTTAGCTAGACATCATAAAAAGATAAAAATCGTTACCAAATTGAGTTTCCATCAACTGGGTAAGATTGATTTCGTTTTTACAAAGGTCGAATTGAAGAATCTTAAAGACCCACTTCCAATTTATTAAAAGTGAAAAAACTTTAATTCTTCAAAGCTAAGGAAAAACTTGTCTCAATTCTCAAAATTCTTACAATACTCAACTGAAAATTCAATGTAATGAAAATATGATACTAAACTAAATGCTCAAAAAAGTATTTATAGTCACCAAAAATATGTTGCGAAGGGACATTCGTCATAGTAAGTCGGGCTTGCCGATCAAATCGGTGATCTGCCCTTTGGTCAATTCTATTGCCTTTTTGCCTTGGCCTTCAGCATCCTCCAGGTCTGTAACTTTGGGCGATCTAACACTGCATCGCGGAACCACTCAGCGATCCGTTTAGTGCTCCTTTCTCTCGCCAACTAGATTTTCTCCTTCAGGGCTTCACACATTGGAACTTTAGGCGGTCAAGAGGCCGTTCGGCGACTCGCCAAAGGGACTTGATCACCAGGCTTTCATTTCTTCGTTCTTTCAGCTCGCTTTGTTCCTTTTTCCAAATTAGTGTCCTTGCTTTGTTCCTCAATCCAAATACCTAAAAATCAAAGGTTTTACTTCAGTTATTGGCACAAAATTGACATTTGAGGACACTAAATTGACACTAAATTATTATGAATAAAGCCCTAAATGAGTCCAAATCTCGGACTCATCAACACCCCCAACTTAAATATTTTTTGTTCTCAAGTAAAACTCAAGTTCAGCAGTTCAAAAAGGATGTCTCAATCAGTGCTACACAAGACTCAATCATGAATGCACACAAAAAGACTCAACTTACTTATGCAAGGATCAATTGTGCACTCAAAGGTTCAAGTTGTGATTCACCATTACCAAATATTCTCAAGTTCACAATACTTGCTTCAAACGCAAGTTCAGGCTCAACAAAGGTACTCAAATTCCCTCTCACAAAGATGATTCCATATTTACACACAATGGTTCAACAATTTATAGATACGGAATCACAAACAACTCTCACACTCACAAATATGAACACATGCATGACTTCACTCATAGGTTTGCCCTTATTTTCCAATCAACACTTGTTTCAGCTCACTCAAGATCAAAAAGGTCTTTTCAAGGCTTGTAACGAGGCTGAGTGTAAAGGTATGGTTGTTTGGGCTCAGTGGCTGATATCCTCATGAAATGTGGTATGAACATCATTTCCCTTCCTTTTCTTCATCACTCTCATTCATGCTCGAAATTTACCCCATTATTCAATTCTCATGGACTACCGGACACCCCATTTTCTTTCGCACTTTCACAACTTTATTTTTCAAAACTTTTTTGTTCTTTTTGTTTTTCATTCTTCTTTTCTTTTTCTCTTCTTTTATTTTTGTATGGAGGGGTTCCATATTTCTCAAAATCATGGATCAAAAGGGGGATTTCTTTGCACTTCTTGATTTACCTTCTCTTTTCACCACACCCCGAACTTAGGCTTTTGACCTAAGTTGGCTGTTCAAACAAGCCACACTTCATAAGGATTATGGGTGAAGGGATAAAGAGAGGTCTCATTTTCATCAAGTTTCTTCCAAGAAAATGGGGATGACTCAAAGGGTGTTCAAGCAAAGTTCACACACTCCCAAGGTAGGCCACAAAAGAGGTATAATGTCAAATTGTTTCACTCTTTAAAATTGTTGCCTAAGATCATTTCAAGAGCTTGCATCACTTAGTCAACCGGACCAATGGGGCAAATTCTAGGTGTCATCACATAAGGTTCACGGTAAGCTCATCACACAAGGCATTGGCACCAATATCAAACAAGACTCCACACTTTCTCTAGTGTGCAATGTTCATCACAAGAGACTCAATTCAATAACCGGCTAGTTACAACGAGATGCAAAAAGTTCACATATTGCCTATGCAACTTCATTTGACCTCATCATAGTCGTACATTCACTTTTGTTCGATTGAGAGCACTATTCAAGTCATCGGTATTGGTCATGATCGATACTCAAAATTTACACAAGAACAACCACAATTAAATACACAAGAGGTGGAATTTATTTTTCAAAAGGGTCCAAAAACCATTTGCAATTAACACAAGGAGCCACAAGTTCAAATATCCAAAAAACAGTGCTAAAACACAATTTACAACACAAAACCCAATAATATATAAAAGGAATAATCACAAGAGGTACGTATGAAAATACCTCACCCCACCACAAACAAAATCAATTTGTCCTCAAATGCAATAAAATATCTAAAAAGTCAATAAAAAGGACAGAGAGGGAGGTAAAGAAAAGTCATGTCTACACAGTCTCTCCATCTGTCGGGGTATCAATGCCTGATGTAGCACTCTGATCATGGGTATCAGGGACCGGAGTCACAACAGTAACAATAGGTTCAGTAGGGTCAGCCATGGGTGTGTCTCCCAATGAGATCTGTACAGCTGCATCCACCATGGCTTCCTCAACCTTCCTAAGGCCATCATAAGAAGCCTCCTCAGCAACACCAAGAAGCTCCTCATTAGTCTCAGTATCAGACTCGGCAAAAACTACCTCCTCAGCTCGAACCTCATCTCCGGTGGTAGCTGGAGGCATATCTGGATCAACTGGAATATCTGGGATCTCTACCGTCCCAAAAATCATCGAAATGTCGGTGGACTTCAGCTGGTCCACATCTCTCCTCAGCGCAACAATAGTGGCCTTTAGAGCCGTCACCTCCTCAGTAGCCCCTTGGCCATGCTCGTACACCGCTATCATTGCCGTAAGGGTATCAATATCCTCACTCAAGGGTGTCACATCAGCAGCAAAAACTCTCTCAATCAACCCAGGAATAGTGGCCTCAAGCCTAAAGGTACGCCTATCAGCAGAATGGGATAGCAGCCCCATCTATAGTAATGCAGCCTGGGTGAGTGAAGGTCGATCAGCAACAGTACCAGGTCTAGGAGGCAAAGAAGCAGTGGAGGAACTGGGAGTAACAGAAAGGGCAGCACTAGATGTACCAGAAGGCCCAGGGGCCGGAGTACGCAATACTGCCTCTGGTGGTAGTGCCTGAATATCAACAACTAGGGATGTATCCATCAAGGTTGCCTTCTTCTTCTTGGCCTCATCTTTCAAGTACTCCGCCTCAATTCTCCGGATGTCGGTAGAAGATGTGGGAATCATTTCCACATCCTTCTTCTCATCTCTAGGTACCCGAGCTTGTCAGCATAGCTCGATAATCAACACCGGGAAAGGTAGAGATGTTCGGTGCTGCTTGGCCCTCATAAGCATCTCATGTGCAATGATCATCCCCAGGTTCAGCCTTGTCCTAGCAATGATGCAACCAAGACAGGCTGCTTTGGCATGGCGGAAAATCGACTCATTCTGGGATGGCATGATGGTACTGCTGATGAAGCCAAACTAGAACCTTGTTGCTATATTTAGGTCCTTCTTCTCAATGGGTGCTCCAACCTCAAGCCACTTGGGAGTACCGTCTGATATCAGAGGAGCCAACCACTTCTTCATGTTTTCTAATGTATTTGTCCTGATCTTATACTGGCAGTCATCCTCAGTTTGTGTTGAAACCCCCAAGACTGCATTGATAGCATCACTATAACACTTCACCTTTTTACCCCTAACAACCACATAGTCAACCGACTTGAATTTGGCTGCCAGCTTCTTCCCTTATAGAACTGGGCTTCGTAAGCAGTGTAGAACTCCCGGACCCAATTTGGAACATAAGAGCCTCAGGGTTGGGAGAACAACTGGAACTTGTGGGACCTCAAGCAGCTCATGATCTCTGGATACCTGTCTATGATGCCATCAGTAGACAACCTCTTCTCCTCTATAATGGTTTTCAGCCCCTCAGTCTTCCGTCTGTTCATAGACTGTGGAGGAGTACCCTGTACCAGTGGTGCTAGGACCACAGCCTATGCTGGAGAAGAAGGAGAAGTGGTGGCCTGGGGAGTCCTGATCCTAGATGGTTCATTCATCCTCTTGGATCACAGCTCCGCCCTCTGGGCTTCTAGTACATCATCATCCTCAGGCTTAAAATTGGTAGCCCGAGGATTTTGGTGCTCACCCTCACTCTCAGAAGTGGTGAGGTGAGTGGCATAGATCCTATCACTATCAAAGCTGACCTCCGGTGACGCAGGTGTAGGTGCCTTGCCCTTTCCTTTTCCCTTCCCACCTATGGTGGGAAGTTTGGTAGCCTTAGCCTTAGATGCAGCTGCAACCTTGTTGATTTTGATTCCCTTTGCCCTCTTGCGGGGAATCATGTCTCTAGCAGCCACTTTTGGTCTAGCCATATCTGCAAACACATTATAGAAAGTAAGGAGTATTTGAAACAAAGTTGCAAAAAAATAGTTGCAGACAGACTCGTCGAACCCATCGGCGAGTCACCGAATCACTTTGGCGAGCCAGATCGTGCTCACTGAAAGGATTGACTCAAAATTTCTCAGAAAAATTGGCATGTCGGCGATGGGAGGGGTCTTTTGGCAAATCGCCGACAGCATTCGGCCAGCACAGACCAGCCCGCCGAAAGTTACAGTTCATTTTAAGGGTAAGGGGCGCAGAAAGGGAGATCAAAGAAGACTTTTAACGAGTCACCGAGTGCACTCGGTGAACTCAGACTTCTCACCGAAAGTTACCGAACCAAAACTCAAGATTAACATGAAATAAAAGGCGATCTAGGGGGATTCAGCGAACCTTCGAGTGGTTCGGTGAGCTCACCAGCTCGCCAAACTTCCCAATGTGCCTACTTTCAACCCCGATTTCCAAAATCAACCCCGCAGCCCCCGAAAACAAAATCAAAACATACACTCATTCAATTAAACCTAGACCCATAAGACCCATGCCACCATGATACTCAGACTTCTTCCAGTTTGGCCAAAATCGGCCATTTGACGACTTACACCCATAGGAATGACGTCAAACGCTCCATCATCGGGAAACATACGTCATTTAGCACAATTGTGTGTTACTTAGACTTCACCCGACTATACCCAACAAAAAATTAGCACAACCCAACAATTTCGATCAATTTTTAAAGCACGAAACTTCAGGAAATCAAGATTTAATCATTTTAGGCAAGATATTCAAATTAAATTCGGCAAATAAGCACACAATTATGAATCAGAGAGGCCCAGCACACTTCACTAAGATAAGTACAATTGTAAATGAGTAAAAATCATTAAATACAAGTTCAGGGTTCAAAAAACCAACCTTTGATGCCGAATAAATCAGTTGAAATGCTAGGCGGCAAAGATATCCGACTCCAAACACAAGATTGATGACTAGGAAGTGGTACACGAAAATATAGGAAAATAAAGTGCGGGTGTGAGTTTGGAAAGTTGAAGAGTAAGGGAATGTGAAAGAGTTTGAAAGTTTAAAACTTTGGCCTTTAAAACCATCGAGTTCTCGCCCATTCGGCGACATTTGTCTTGCTCACCAACCCAGACGGCGACACGCCGAGTGGGCACTTACATCGCTGAGTTTTACAGGACCTCCAGTTAATTTAAAGGTCCAAATGGCAGACAAAGTCATGTTCGCCGACTTGGTCGGCGATTCGCCAAGTAGTCCATGGGCTTACCGAGTTTTACAGACTCCAATTTCAAAATTCCTTAAGTCCAACGACGGTCCAGGTCGGGCTCGCCGACCTCTTCGCCGAGTCGCCGACTGGACATTTTGCTCACCAACCTGCACTTTTCAAACATATTCCACACTTTAACCTGCAAAATCAACACACGATTATTTCAAAAACAAAAAGAAAGCAAATAAAACTTGGGTTGCCTCCCAAGAAGCACTTTAGTTAACGTCGTGGCACAACGCAAGTCCTCACTCAAACTTCATCCTTGGGGTTGGCCATAGTGTCACTAGGCAACCCATCGTGTTGTCTCGGGTTTAAATGGCAAGAAATATGACCCATCTGGGTCTCAAACTGTTTGATAGAGATGAAATGAGAAATAACCGCCACCTCGGAATCCTTGGGATTTTGGCGCTCGTGGGGAGGAACATATCTATTCTTCTCCCCGTCTCTTTCTTTCCAAGTGGGGTTTACGATCCCTCCACTCTCTTTCACGATCTTTCCAGCCTTCATCCCTGTTCCAACCTTGGTTACCACCCTGCCTCGGGTAGTTTGAATGATAACTACCTCGTTGGTTGGCTAGGAAGTTCACCTATTCGTTGTACAATGCTTCAAACTTGGCCTCATCGGGATAACACATAGACACCCACAACATTGACACTTCGAGCACCAGCTCCCATGACATTTTAGGACAAAATTTCAAGTTGCGTCATGATCTTTGCCATGTATTGGTCCCACTCTTGGTCTTTCTTAAGCTGCTCCTTGGTCAATTTAAACGTGAGAGGGGAGACCTGATCTTCGCGGGTGTACCAATCTCGAGTAATTATGGTCATACCATCCAAGAGCTGGGCTGCTATAACGTAAGGTTGTTGCATCAAACCTCCCAGAGAAAGTTGGTCAGCTACACCCTTGTTAACCGAATCAAGTCTTCGGTAAAAATACTGCAGCAAAACGTTGTCGAGTAAACCATGAATTGGGCATTACAGCACCAACTTCTTGAATCTTAGCCAAGTTTCATGAATTGGCTCACCCTCTAAACGCTTGAAGCTTTGGATGTTATCCCGAAGAGTATTCATATTCGAAGGAGGGAAAAATCGCACTTGAAATGCGGTGACAAGCTCTTCCCACGAAGTGATAGAGTCTCGTGGCAATTCAGCCAGCCACTTACATTCTTTTCCCATTAAAGAAAATGGGAACAACCTCAACCAGACCGACTCTTGGGATATGTTCTTGAAGCAGAATGGCCCGCCAACATCAACAAAGTTTCTAATATGCTCATGGGGATCCTCATGAGCCAGCCCACCAAATGTGATGACCCTAAAATGAAATAGGATGAACTAGAGCTTTGCATGTGTTTTGGAAGTTGGTAATTTGTTAAAATGAAGAGTTTTGGCTTTTAAGGTTTAGTTTGAAGAGTTTTGAGGTCGAATATCAAGGGACGACCATGACGTTCGGAGACTAGTCTTTTGAGCTAATGTGTTTTAGTGGTGTAATGTTGCCCTAGTCTTGTTTTAAAAGGGGTTTAAGGAGTCAACATCAAGACACGTGTTAGACTCTATGCTATGAGACCACTCTAGGTTGGTTGAGGGTGCTAGACAAGGAGCCAAGCCAAAAGGGGAAAGCCTTAGCCAAAAAGCCAAGGCTGTCCCTAGTTGGCTGCTCACTGCCCAAAAGACCACGGGCACCACCACGACCAGTGGTGCCCTAGACGGTTCGTATTCTTGGGCGTGAAGATCACTTGGTCTCAAGGGAGGCAAGGTAACTTTGCCTAGGTGTTGCCTCATCTTCACGAGCTCCACCACGACTCGTGGTGTGCACCACGGATCGTGGGAGCCTCCGTGAAGATGCCTTGGGTCCTTGAGGGCTTGACATGGTGGAGAGGCCCATAGGTCAAGGGACCACGGGCACCACCACGAGCCGTGGTGCCCTTCACGATCCGTCCAAGTGGGCGTGGCCCCTAACGGGGCCGCCTCATTTAGGGGCTTTTGGGTAATTTCGTTTTAATTGTTTATTATTTGGGGTTGATTTTAAATGGTTTATATGATAAATGTATAAGGTTTTAAGCCTTTTAAAAATTCATTTACTCTCTTTAGACCCCAATTCAAAACCCTATTTCCTTTCTCTCCCAAAGTCTTCTCTCTAGAAACTCCTTTGGAGCTCAAGGTCAAGTCAAGCTAGGGTTGACGATTTCATGGTGTTTCTTCTTCAATTTCGTTTGGTTCTTGAAGATTAAGGTATGGGGACTCTTCATCTTTGATTCCTTCTTCAATCAAAGAGTCAATTCAAAAGATTTCAAAAGTTGTTCAAAAACTCAAAAACAAACCTAATTTAAGTTCTTGCATGGGTTCTTGCATTAATTGATTTTTAATGATGTTTTATGTTGTCATTAATGATTATTGATGGTTTTAAGAAAGAAATCTTCATGAACCCATGTCTTCTCAAATTCTCTAAATTTGGCCTAAAGTGGGTCTATTGATTTTGAGTAATTGATGAAGGATTATTGAGTGGTTTGATGTGGGCTGTTCTTATATGATCTTAGCTATGTTGAATTGTTGGAAATTTTTATTGAATTGTATAAGGTGAGTAGTAGCCTTGAATGGTCATAAATTGGGAGTTAGCCTTTATGTTGGTGATTGGATATTGTTTAACTTGGCTTGTATAGTTGAATGTTGTTAGTATCATTGTTATTGTGTTGTTAATTGTTGGAATATGAGGATGATTAAGATAGCTATGGAAAGAGGGTAAGTTGACCTAACTTGATGAATATTGTATAATTGGCATGGAACTGAGTATTGTGGCTTATGGCCTTTGAAAGGTGGTAAGATGGCTTGATCTCTGAATTATGATTGTGGCCATGGAGGGCATTATATAAGTATTGTTATATTGTTGTGTTATTATATATATAAATGAAGCTATATATAAAGTTTTATGTGAAGCTATATGTAAAGATATGATGTGAATGAGTTTATGTGATCTTGTGATGATCCTATGTAAAGTGGATAGCATTGTGATCTAAAGTATGATTTCTCATGATGTATATATGTGATGATGTTGGATTATGAAGTGTCCTCAGATGATAATGTTGTGACTTGATTAGTAGACTAAAGTGTCTCTTCTTGTTACTTAAAGTCTTGAATGCATGAATGTGTGAAGTGGGCTAGA
>JAJOOF010005256.1:0-13714 GCA_029582545.1 Solanum lignicaule
TAAAGAGTAAAGAGTTGAAGTTCATTTCTTCAAAAGTATATGGGGACTAAGTATTCCCAAAGAGATTTAAAATGTTTTCACATTTAAATAAGAACGGAAACTGAGATTTCCAAAGAGCCTTCGGGCAAGTTTTCAGAAAAGAGTAATCGATTTCTAAATGAAGCAAGAGAGGAAACTGAGATTTCCAAGATAACTTTTGAGCTAAGTTTTTTTGAGAACTAATCTCAAATCACAGAAAGAAGTATGTTTTTAAAACATAAAGAGCTAGTATATTTTGGGAGTAGTATTGAGCACCGATATGGGGGAGAGTTCAGATAACTCACAGCCCCTATAAACCATGTAGCCATCATGGGTAGAAAAGGGTCATACTTTTTAGATGAATCCTTTTCGCATAGACTAGTGGATCCACTTAGTAGTTCAGGTCCTATACCTGTGGCAAGGTATAGGATGCGCTGGCAGAGTGAGGAAGATCGATATATCATCACAATAGCTCTTATGTGATGGTTGTCGGTTAGAGAAACTCCCACAACAATATTTTGTATTTTTATATACATCAGATTATTTGTATTTTTAATACATCTCAGAGTTATATGTATCTTTGCATACACACAGAGTTGGCATCATGTTTTTAAATAGCTTTTCTTTATATTGCACATGTTTTAAATTGCTTTATATTGAAATGAGTTCAGTTATGTTGAGTTGAGTTGAGCCAGGTAAGTTCTTCAGTTTCTTTCATATTTTTTTCAAGCTTATGTTTATGCTTTAGAATTCCTCTTACATGCTTGTACATTCCACGTACTGAGCCATTTGGCCTGCATCTTCTCATGATGCAGACACGGGTATTCAGGATCATCTACAAGAGCTTCGTTGATACATCCGGAAGTTCGAGTTAGCTATGGTGAGCCTCCTTTTTACTGGAGGATTTCATTTACTTTTCAGTTCAGTCAGGATGTCGTGGGTCTTGTCCCGACTTCCATCGTTATCAGTTAGAGGCTTCATAGCTAGTCAGTATAGTTGAGAAGTCTGTATTATTCATTTATTTTATTAAATGTTTTAAAGACTTAAGTTGCCTATTTTATGGCAAGTTGAATACATTATTTTATTCAGAGTTTTTCATTTGAGTTAAAGCTTTGTATTTCAGTTTCATGAATTTTAGTCAGTTTTTAAACTTTGTATGCTTAAATCAGTTTTCCGCTTGTAGTCAGCCAGGATGAGGGTTCGCTTGGGGACCAGCAATGGTTCTCGAGTGCCGGCCACGTCCAGGGTGTAGGCTCGGGTCGTGACAAGTATAACTCAATCATTGTTTTTCACACAAAATGATCATTTACTCTTTTTTTTTTGCTGGTGAAGTACATTCGGCCATTCCTTGCACATTTTGATGATTTCTCCAATTGCCCACTTTCTAAAAATTTACAAATAATTCTAGATTTAACTGTAGACACTAACAAATCGATGAAAGAGGTTTATGTCACGCTTCGAGCCTACACCCTAGGCGGGACTGGCACTCGAGAACCATAGCTGGCCCTAAGCGAACCCTTGGCATGGCTTACTTACTCAGCGGAAGACTTAAACATAAGAAATGTACTCATGCAATAACTTAAGAGTTAATAACTTAGCCAAAAATGGCACCTCAAGTGTTTAACGTATACAACTGGAATGAATAAGACTAAAGAACTATAACTATTTGTCTATGAAGCCTCTAAAACAAAAAGGGATGTCGGGACAGGACCCTTGATCATCCTAACAACTGAAAACTAGAAGCAATGTAGAAAAAGCCCTCCGGAAATTAGTAAGGAAGCTTACCAACCAACTCTGAGTGCTCAACTGGATCAACGAGGAGCTGGATGTTGATCCTGGTTACCTGCGTCTGCATCATAAGATGATGTAGGCCAACTGGCATCAGTACATTGAATGTACGAGTATGCGAGTTGGAATGCTAAACATAACATAGGCTTGAAAAGAATCTGAAAGGAACACTTACCTTGGATTTACTCAACTTATGAACAACTTAACTCAATATAAAGCAACAAAACACATGCAATATATAGAAAGCTTTTAAAATAGTAGAAAGCAACTCAGTTCAATAGAGAAATGAAATAACAAACTCAACTTTATTCATGTAATAAAGTAATATAGTTTTTGTGGGAGTTTCTCTAACCGACAACCACCACTATGAGTCTAAGTGGTGATACAACGTCTTGCCCACGCTGCCAGAACTGTCCTATAATTTTTCGTCATATAAAACGCTTTAACTAAGTGGATCCACTAGTCTATGCTTAAAAGCACTTAAGGAGTCATCTAAAAAGTATGATCCTTTACTATCCATGATGGCTACATGGTTTATGGAGACTTGAGTTAATATGAACTCGCATCCCCATATCGGTCAACACTACTCCCAAAATATACTTAGCTCATATGTTTTAAAACAAAACTTCTTTCTTTGGTTTGAGATAATTACTTAAAACTTAGCTTAAAATCTCTCTTGGAAATCGGCGTTTCCCTTTCTTGTTCAAATGTGAAAACATTTTAAACTCTTGGGAATACTTAGTTCCCTTATAACATTTGGAGAAATGAACTCAACTCTTTACTCTTTGCTTAACTTAAAACTTTTGTCTTAGAACAAAGTTAAAACGTTTGTGAAAGAATTTTAAAAGCTTTATGAATTTCTCTTGACTTGATTCTTGACTTCTAAACTTGACTCTTAACTTTCCTTGAATTGAAATATGGATTCAAGGTTCATGATCTCATGTTTATGGAAGATTTCAAGATGTTTAGATGTACTTTAGAGTATTGGAATCAACTAGGAAGTCTTGGTACACTTTAGAAGGACTTAAACGGGCAATAAAACGAAATGAGGTGAAAAACGATGATTCAGGCGCATCCCTGGCACGCTGCGCCAGACACAACTTACTGGGGATCCAAAATTGCATACCTATGGTGCGCCGCCCCAGCTTGCCTGGCGCTATAGGGGAGCGTCGCGCTAGCCTTCCCTTCAGGCAAAAGCCGATGAACTTTTGGTCTCGTTTTCTTATCTTAAATCGGTTAATTTCGATTCCTTTTCTCAAATTCACTTTAGAATCAAATACCCAAGACATATACAAAAAAATCTAACTCAAACAACTCAAGGAAGCAACACTTCAATATCAAGAAACTCCTTAATCTTAACTCATGTTCAAGAACGAAAGTAATTCAGGAACAACTATCAAGAAAATTCAAATTCCAATCTTTTTCGAACGAATTCACGCTGAATCAAACATGCTTGGCACGTGGGTGAGCAAACCCAACGTTATGAAAGTCTCACATACCTTGTAGGATTAAATCCTTGGCGAAATCCTCAACTAAATTGTACGATCTTGATGAATTTTTCCTTTTCTTCTCCTTTCTCCTCTTTTCTCCTTTGTCAAAGCCCTAGTGTGAAATTTCCAATTTTTCCTAAACTTATCAAACTGTGATTTGACCCTTATTAAACTCTTAAAAACGAAATAAACTAATAGGGTATGAAAAAGACCAAAACACCCTTTAAAAATTCGGATTGGACATTTCCTTATTTAAACAGCACAACTTCAAATGGACATATCTCACTCATACGAACTCGGAATTATGCAAACTTGGTGGCGTTGGAAAGACCATTCCAAGATCTTTCCTACAATATTTGGAAATACACCTAACTCATCCTGAGCTAAGAGTTATGACCGTTTGAAGTTGACCAAAACTCAACTTAACATACTTCACAAATTTTCCAGATTTCTATTCTTTCCAAAAATTGACTATTTCCAATTCTTAACTTCTTCCTAGTTCTTTCAATTTGCGAGGTGTTACAATATGTCCCTCTTGGAAACATTCTTCCTCGAATGAGATTACTCTTACTAGGCTAAGGGTGTAAGATCTAACATTCAGCTCAAACACCCAACACAAGCAATGCAATTACAACATGCAATCTCATAAATTAAAGAGTACTAAGAAGAGAATTAGTACCTTGATCTGGAATTTCTCTGATTTCAAAGAGATGTGGATATATCTTCTTCATATCTTCTTCTGCTTCCCAAGTAGCTTCCTCAAAAAATTGGTTCCTCCAAAGAACTTTGACTGATGCTACTTCCTTAGTCCTCAACCTACGAACTTGACAATCTAGAATCTGAATAGGAATCTCTTCATAGGATAAACTATCCTTGATGCCAATATCTTCAGTTTTTATGATCAATGAAGGATCACCTATACATTTCTTCAACATGGAGATGTGAAAGACCAGATGAACCACGACTAACTCTTGTGGTAGCTCCAACTCATAAGCTACATTACCTACTCTTTTCGACATTCTGTAAGGACCAATATACAGGGGACTAAGCTTTCCCTTCTTACCTAATCTCATAAGACCTTTTATGGGTGAAACTTTCAAGTAAACCAATCACCTACTTCAAACTCTAACTCCCTTCTCTTAACGTCGGTGTAGGATTTCTGATGACTCTGCGTCGTATTAAACCTCTCTTGAATCACTTTCACCTTCTCCACAGCTTGATGAACTAAATCAGGTCCTATCAACCTAGCTTCACCAATCAAACCATCCAATAGGAGATCTGCATCTTCTCCCATAAAGAGCTTCATAAGGAGCCATTTGGATTCTAGAGTGGTAACTATTGTTGTAAGCAAATTCAATAAGAGGTAGGTGATCATACCAATTACCTTTGAAATCAATCACATAAGCCCTCAACATATCCTCTAAGGTCTGAATAGTGCGCTTTGCTTGACCATCTGTCTGAGGATGAAAAACAGTACTTAAGTTCACCTTTGAACCCAAACCATTTTGGAATGACTTCCAAAACTGTGCAGTAAATTGTGCACCTCTATCTGATAATAATCCAAACAGGGACTCCATGAAGTCTAACTACCTCTTGAATATATAACCTGGCATAATCCTCTGCTGAATGGATAGTCTTTACCGGCAAAAAGTGGGATGATTTTGTCATTCTGTTAACAATCACCCAAATCGAATCATGTTGCGTGCGAGACCTTGGTAAACCTGTGATGAAATCCATGTTTATCATCTCCCACTTCCATTCCGAAAGTTCTGTATTCTGGGCCAAACCACCGGGTCTTTGATGCTCTACTTTAACTTGTTGGCAATTCGGACACTTGACCACAAACTTTGTAATGCCCTTCTTCATACTACTCCACCAATAAAGTTTTCTCAAATCGCAATACATCTTTGTGGAACCCGGATGAATGAAATATCTGGAGCTATAAGATTCTTCCATGATCCTTTCTTGGAGTTTATCCACCCTTGGTACACCAACCTACCTTGATACCTCAATACGCCATCTCCCCCTTGTTCAAAAGCCAATATTTTTTGCTTATGAACATTTGCCTTCAATTCAAGCAAAACGGGATCTTGGTCTTGTTTTTCTTTTACTTCTGACGCTAATGATGATTTAGCCCCATTCATCACCACTGCCCCTCCTTCTGTGGAATCCATTAGTCGGACTCCCAAACGTGCAAGTCTATGCACATATTTCACTAACTCTCTCTTTTCCTCCTCAACATAGGCGGTACTACCCATAGACACCCAGATTAAAGTATCAGGGTGGTAAAGAATACTTATGTCATAATCCTTGAGTAATTCTAAACACCTCATTTGTCTGAGATTAAGCTCTTTCTGAGTAAACACATACTAAAGGCTCTTGTAATCAGTGAATACATCAACATGAACACCATACAAATAATGACGCCATATTTTCAAAGCAAACACTACAACAACCAACTCTAGATCATGGGTTGGGTAGTTCTTCTTATGAACTTTCAACTGTCTGGAGGCATAAGCTGTAACCTTGCTATTCTGCATCAACACACAACCCAAAGCAACTGTAGACACATCACAATATACCATAAAACCTTGAGTACCTTCTGGTAAGGTCAACACTGGGGAAATAGTTAACCTCTTTTTCAATTCCTGAAAGCTTTTCTCATAAGCTTCGGACCATTGAAATTTCACTGTCTTCTGAGTTAACTTGGTCAAAGGGGATGGAATATATGAGAACCCTTCTATGAACCTGTTATAATAGCCAGCCAAACCCAAAAAACTCCTAATGTCAGTTGGAGATGTGGGTCTAGGCCAATTCTGCATCGACTCTATTTTATGAGTATCAACTTTAATTCCCTCTCCAGACACAATGTGGCCTAAGAATTCCACAGACTCAAGCCAAAACTCGCACTTAGAGAACTTGGCATACTACTCTCTATCTTTTAAAGTCTGGAGAACTATTCTGAGATGACTAGCATGATCTTCTTCATTCCTTGAATAGATTAGTATGCCATCAATGAAGACGATAACAAACATATCTAAATAAGGTTTAAATACTCTATTCATAAGGTCCATGAATGTTGTAGGCGCATTGGTCAAACCAAAGGACATGACCAAAAACTCATAATGACCATAACGGGTTCTGAAAACTGTCTTTGGAATATCACATTCCCTTACTCTTAACTGATGGTAGCCAAATCTGAGATCTATCTTAGAGAAACAAGTAGCACCCTGAAGTTGATCGAAAAGATCATCAATCCTTGGGAGAGGATATTTGTTCTTGATGGTAACCTTGTTCAACTGACGGTAATCTATACATATCCTAAATGAACCTTCTTTCTTTCTCACAAATAATACCGGAGCGCCCCAAGGTGAGACACTTGGTCGAATGAAACCTTTATCTAGGAGATCTTTCAACTCTGCTGGTGCCTTCATTGTGGGCCATTCTATATGGTGGAATAGATATAGGACAAGTATTTGGAAGAATGTCTATACCGAAGTCTATTTCTCTGTCAGGAGGGACTCTAGAAAGATTATCATGAAAGACTTCTGGAAACTCTCTTACTACTGAAACTGACTGAATATGAGGTATCTCAACACTAGAGTCATTAACTCGAACTAAGTGATAGATACACCCCTTGGAAACTAACTTTCTTGCCTTAAGGTACGAAATAAAATGACCCTTAGGCATTGTTGAACTACTTTTCCACTCTAAGACTGGCACATTAGGAATTTGGAACTTAACAACTCGAGTTCTACAATCAATAAAGGCATAACAGGCATGAAGCCAGTCCATACCTAGAATGACATCAAAATCTACCATGCCTAACTCAATTAAATCAACCATGGTGTCTTTGTGATTGATGGAAATGACACAATCACGATATACTCGCTCAGCTATAATAGACTCCCCAACAAGTGTAGAAACACAAAAGGGTTCACAGAGTTTCTCAAGAAGAACATCAAAACTATTTGCAACATAAGGGGTTACAAAAAATAAACTTGCTCCTGGGTCTAGCAAAGCATAAACATCAAAAGTATAGACTTTGATCATACAAGTGACAATATCTGGAGAGTTCTTTTGCTTTTGGCAAATAATGATATCATAAAGACGGTTTGCTCCTCCGCCAGTACCGGAAGTAGCTCCTCTAGGTGCAGCCCTGTCTGGTGGAGAAACTGAAGAAGATTGGGCTTTATTGCCCTGATTCCCATTACCTTGCCGATTCTTAGGGCTTTCTTTCATGAAATAACCCTCTTGTCCACACTTGAAGCAACCTGTGGAACCATCGCGACACTTACCTTGATGGGTTCTACCACACTTAGCACATGCAGGAGCCCAGTTACCTCCTTGTGCCACACTACCCTAAAGTATCAACCTCTTCTTGTCGAGCCCCTCTTTGTTGCCCAACCTGATTAGTCACAGCTTGACTCAGCATCCTTATCACTTCCCTGAACTCAACATTAGTAACTTTTCCTTGGGGTTGCACTTCAGGTGCATTAGGTACCCCTTGCTTCTCAAAATTACGCCTAGCAAGACGACCTCTGACAGCTTTTCGTGGAGGCATGATTATCTGAAAACACGCACAAGCACGAATTAGAAGAAACCTTTGGGAGATCATACTCTAACGCACGAAATGAGTATGAAAGAAGTGAGAAATTTTCCTAAGTGTTGCAACCTCCTAATTATAGATGTGGCGTGCTTCACACCGATAACTAGGACTCTACAGACACGGATTCATAGACTCCCTAGGACTCTTGAACTCTGTGCTCTAATACCAAGTTTGTCATCCCCCGAGCCTACACCCTGGGCGGGACTGGCACTCGAGAACCATTGTTGGCCCCAAGCAAACCCTTGACCTGACTTACTTACTCAGCAGAAGACTTAAACATAAGAAATGTACTCATGCAATAACTTAAGAGATAATAACTTAGCCAAAAATGGCAACTCAAGTCTTAAACGTATACAACTGAAATGAATAAGACTAAAGAACTATAACTATTTGTGTATGAAGCCTCTAAAACAAAGCGGGATGTCGGGACAGGACCGTCGATCATCCTAACAACGGAAAACTAGAAAGCAATGTAAATATGAGCCCTCCGAAAAGTAAGGAGGCTCACCAACCGACTCTGAGTGCTCAACTAGATCAACGAGGCGCTAGATGCTGATCATGGTTACCTGCGTCTGCATCATAACACGATTCAGGCCAACTTGCATCAGTACATTGAATGTACGAGTATGCGAGTCAGAATGCTAAACATAACATAGGCTTGAAAATAATCTGAAAGGAACACTTACCTTGGCTTTACTCAACTTATGAACAACTTAAGTCAATATAAAGCAATAAAACAAATGCAATATATAGAAATCTTTTAAAACAGTAGAAAACAACTCAGTTTGTTAAAGAAATGCAATAACAAACTCAACATTACTCATTTAATAAAGTAATATAGTTTCTGTGGGAGTTTCTCTAATCGACAACCACCACTATGAGCCTAAGATGTGATACAACGTCTTGCCCACACTGCCAGAACTGTCCTATACTTTGCCGTTATATAGAACGCCTTAACTAAGTGGATCCACTAGTCTATGCTAAAAAGTACTTAAGGAGTCATCTAAAAAGTATGATCATTTACTACCCATGATGGTTACATGGTTTATGGAGACTTGAGTTAATATGAACTCACATCTCCATATCGGTGCTCAATACTACTCCCAAAATATACTTAGCTCATATGTTTTAAAACACAACTTTTTTCTTTGGTTTGAGATAATTACTCAAAACTTAGCTTAAAAGCTCTCTTGGAAATCGGTGTTTCCCTTTCTTGTTCAAATGTGAAAACATTTTAAACTCTTTGGAATACTTAGTTCCCTTATAACTTTTGGAGAAATGAACTCAACTCTTTACTTTTTGCTTAACTTAAAATTTAAGTCTTAGAACAAAGTTAAAACGTTTGTGAAAGACTTTTGAAAAACTTTATGAATTTCTCCTAACTTGATTCTTGACTTCTAAACTTGACTCTTAACTTTCCTTGAATTGAATTATGGATTCAAAGCTCTTGATCTCATTTATGGAAGATTTCATGATGTTTACATGTACTTTAGAGTATTGGAATCAACTAGGAAGTCTTGGTACACTTTAGAAGGACTTAAACGGGCTAAAAGACGAAATCGGGTGAAAAATGACAATTCGGGTGCATCCCTGGAGCGCCGCGCCAAACCAAACTTACTGGGACACCAAAATGGCGCACTGCTGGTGCGCCTCTCCAGCTTGCCTGTCGCTATGGGGCGCGTCGCGCCAACCTTCCCTTCAGGCAAAAGCTGATGAACTTTTGGTCTCGTTTTCTTATCTTAAATCGATTAATTTCGATTCCTTTTCTCAAATTCACTTTAGAATCAGATACCCAAGACATATACACAAAAATCTAACCCAAACAACTCAAGGAAGCAACAATTTAATATCAAGAAACTCCTTAATCTCAACTCATGTTCAAGAACGAAAGTAATTCAAGAACAACTATCAATAACATTCAAATTCCAATTTTTTTTTAACGAATTCACGCTGAATCAAACATGCTTGGCACGTGGGTGAACAAACCCAACATTAAGAAAGTTGCACATACCTTGTAGGATTAAATCCTTGGCGAAATCCTCAACCAAATTTTACGATCTTGACGAATTTTGCCTTTTCTTCTTCTTTCTCCTCATTTCTCCTTTCTCAAAGCCCTAGCGTGAAATTTCCATTTTTTCCTAAACTGATCAAATTCTGATTTGACCATAATTAAACTCTTAAAAACGAAATAAAATAATAGGGTATGGAAAAGACCAAAACACCCTTTAAAAATCCAGATTGGACATTTCCTTATTTGATCAGCCCAACTTCAAATGGGCATATCTCACTCATACGAACTCGGAATTGCGCAAACTTGGCGGCGTTGAAAAGATCATTCCAAGATCTTTCCTACGATATCTGGAAACACACCTAACTCATTCTGAGCTAGGAGTTATGGTTGTTTGAAGTTGACCAAAACTCAACTTAACATACTTAACAAATTTTCCAGATTTCTATTCTTTCAAAAAATTGACTATTTCCAGTTCTTAACTTCTTCCTAGTTATTTCAATTTGCGAGGTGTTACAATTTATTCGGTTTAAAATTTGATCTACTACAGATGTGAATCATTTTGAATAAATAATATATTAAAAGACTCAAAATATTGAGAGGAGCTCATATTTAAAATTTTGGGATTGGTTAGAAGAGATTTGAGTTGATCGGGATTAAAAAAACCAGCTTGTGTAGGGAAGTTGAACTATTAAGGTTTATAAATATTGTATATAAAGTGTACATGGATGTATGTACATTTCTGATACATAGTTATATATCATATATACTCGTTTATATATTCTTTATACAATACCGATCCATTACATATACATACAGTTATTAATTGAAATTACTTTTGGCCAGTGGTATATTTACGCAATCCCTTTAAAATAGGCAGGTGTCTTACGCCTGCAAATTCGAGGGGCCCTATTATTTTCTAAGTAATAAAAGGCTATATGTTTTTTTAATAGTACCTTTTTTTCGTTTGTTTATTGAATATTATTTGTAGAAAAAGTAAAGTTTACGTATACAAAACAAATATTATTAGAAGTTTAACATATCTAGAGTACTAGGTCTCAAGAAAGATTAAATGAATTGACTATATTATCAATTGAAAAATAATTATTAGGAAAAAAAAAATTTGATTATGAGAAAACTATTAATTTTGCATCTCAAAAAGCTAGGACACACTTCATAAAAAAATATAATATTTTTGGAAAAAGTTAAAGGTGTCTTTTTGTATTTAGCTTTAGGCCACCAGTGTGCTTGAGTCGTCTTGCTAATACTTAATAGGACCAAAAAAACAAAAGTAGGGACAATGGGACAGGGTGATTTTGAGTTTTTGCGGAGGCATGGTGGGGCAGGTTCAATTTTTAAAAAATTAGGTGAGCTTGGGCAGGTTAACGATTGCGAATTGAAATTTCAAACTAAAACTAAAACCGAAAATCATTTCAATCAGGTTGTTACTAATTAGGATTCCTTAATATCAATCCATCTATTCCAATGGTTTTTAATGGTTTTCTTAGTTTATCAACTGTCAATATTAAATCAAACATAAACTACTTTCGCTATTCGAATTGGATATTCATCAATAACTATAAGAAAGAGTAGTAAAAGTTGCAATTTTTTAGCTATAATGTAAGGAAAAAATCATTTATAAATTCCAGTCTAATATGCCCATTCTAAAAGAGAACATGATAACCATTTTGAGAGGGGGCAAATCAGCAGAGGAGAGCTCTTTCATGTAAATATTATGTTTTCAAGCAGATAAGGAAAAGAATGCACATATTACTCCTACGCTAAGCGGGGCGAATTAGAGTCTTCACAACTTTATGCAGGTTTTCCCCGCTCCATTTGCCATCCCTAAACAAAAGATACCTTCTCACAGAAGTCAAGTTTTAGAAGGTTGGCATTTCTTACATCTATTTTGTTGGAAAACTATATGCACAGCGGAAGCATATCAAAATCATACAACTTACATGAATAATAGACAACACATTGTTTATACTAGAACAAGTACAATCATGTTAGGGCATATAAACTTTCTGAATTTAATTTCAGAATTACCTCTTGAAGCTTGAGCCGATACCTTCAAGTAAATCCACAAGCTAGTCGACAAGTTAGAAACTTCAAGCAAATTCATAAGCTAGTCCACAAACTAGACCACAATTCTATGGTCTTCTAAAGTGATCCCAAGTTCACTTCCGAACCCTCTCAATACTTGGGTGGACACGTATTTTATGGAAAAATTATGTTTTTTAAGGGTTAGAAGAATCCCCATTTATAGAGATTTATTCTTAGTCCAAGGAAAAGGAATACCATGTCTTTCCTTAGAATAGAAAGACATGTTCATCTCCCTTTCCTTAGAAAAGAAAAAGGCATGTCCTTCTTCCTTTCCTTAGAATAGAAAAAGTGATATACTTCTGCCTTGCCTTAGAACATAGAAAGATACATACTTCTCCCTTTCCTTAGAATAGAGAAAGACACATACTTCTCCATTTTTCCTTTACAATAAATTCTGAGTTCTAGATAAATATGGGCACGGTAGGGACCACATAATTAATTACCGAGGCTTTCTATTATGAAAATAATTCCAAATAATTAATTTGAATTATTCTTACCATAATAAATTACAAATCATTCCACTAGAAATTCGTAATTGCACTCCTCTATTTATATTTCGAAATTCCCCATTAGACACATATGTAATTCCCCATGTTAAGATTACAGATACTAATCAATAAATTAAATTACTGACGAACTTAATTCAATGATCAATTTCCTTTAGAGCATTGCTTAACTTATTTCATGTGTCGGATTCTTAAATCCACTTGCAAGGTTTGACACGATGAAAACTTTTAAGCTTCTCAAAAAGGCATATCATCAATCTCTATATCGAGACATGGATTCCATCAACTAACTTATTATTTCACCAATATATATTATCATCATCCAATCTACCAGGAATATTGACCCATCTTAGAATCTCACCTTTTAATAATTCAAAACGATGATTTACATACACATATCATAATAGTTATATCAAGATTAAGAATATAAGTACATTTAATAGTTTAGAGAATATGCTTTTGTCAGTCAATCTTAAATAACTATCTCTACTTGGTTCCGCTCAATACATACAAAATGCACTAGTACAAGAAGTTGGAACTATACCATTCCCATAATCAAGATAAACTACATATAATCTTGTGCTACAATCGTCCTGATGGCATGTCCAAATTCCATCTTAGATTGTGAACAAAAAAACTTTATACTTAGAAGAACCGATGATTTAATCCTCTATGTATAAGCTTAAACTCTATACACTAAATTATCTACTATATAAGTAAACAAGCGCACCATAAACGAATATATGATCTATTAAAATAAATAAATAATTATTCTATAATAAATACTATATCTAAACACGTGGTTAATAGTATATATCCCAACAGTTTTAGCATGATTACTTATTATTATCTTTATTGAATTGATTTAGTCTTATTTTTATTATTTCGGGCAATGTTCTTGTTGAGCTTGATTAGTGTGATGTTATGATTGTTCTCATGAGTTGTAAATATGCTAGGTTGGCCTTAGTATTGATATTGTCAAGCCTTACACTAGGCTTGGCTAGTGCATTCGCTAGATTTGACCTCAGTGGCTTGTGGCGCATGATTTTGGGAATGAGTTGGGTAGATATGATCTTCCAAGCTAGGTTGTGCCCTTCGGGTAGCCCTATTAGTATGTGTGATTGGCTAGATGTGGTGAGATGATTACCTAGCCTTGTTGAGGACCCTACTGCTCTTAGTTTCACAGTTG
>JAJOOF010005257.1:0-22805 GCA_029582545.1 Solanum lignicaule
TGTCAGACCTATCAAAAGACGATTAACCCTTACAAATTCCTCACAGAACGATACTTTAACTCGTTTCCACAAAGTAGTAAACTTTTCATGCTCAAAATCTACTTAGATTTTGGTAATTCTATTCATTCCCATTATAATAATCATCTTAAACAACTTACACATAATGCTATAGAATCTCCCATCCTTCACACACTTGCCGGGTTCACAAATCATAAATAATGTACTGATTCCAGAGTAATCAGTAGATACATGAAATATCTTTCAGAAGGAAAAGAAGAAGAAGAAACTGTAAATAATAAGACAACAATTACTACTATCATGCTAGAATCACAAGTAGTTAAAGTCAGCTATATGATCCCTAATACATAGATTGTGATAATTGGGGTGTGAAATTTGGATAAAAGTAATAATTCATATATATTTTTGACCAATAAATGAAACAAATATACATACCAATGACCGTAAGCAACCATCATTGAACTCCAAGAAACTATATCCCTCTGAAGCATTTCATCAAACACTTGTATTGCAAACTTGATCACACCAAATTCAGCATATATTCTCAAAATGGTATTGTTCACATGTAAATCTGAACCAAAACCCGACGTGACAGCCATGGAATGCAACGATCCGCCCGTTCTAATCATCAAACAATGCCCAGAAACCTTTAGCACAACAGGGAATGTGAATTTATCTGGTTTTAATCCAATCTTTTGAAATGGTTCATAGAGCTTCAGAGACTCTACTTAGGAATATGATCTCATCATTGTGTTCCATGCGAAGATTGATTGAATTATGTGAGAATTATCAAAAATTGTACGGGTGAATTGGAGGGATATTGAAGAAGATAATGATATGAACTTGGAGAGATGATACTGGTCGTGATGAATACCAATTTGTGGCTCTGACAGAGCACGACTTTTCCTCTTCCAGAAGTATACCAATTTGTGGAGTTCCTCTCAAATGTCATATCCCAACTGATATGATACATTTGTCATTATTTTTTCTATATCTTCTTCCTAACTTTGTTCTTCATTTTTACTACTAATAGTTGTTACTTCAATTACTTTGTTTATCTTGCTGATTATGTTTCTTTGATCTTAACAGCAATTAAAAACTGCTGACCCAGGTTGGAAATATGGGAAAAGAACATGTGAGACCAATAGGGCAGCAGTTGAGTGTAACTTTTCTAAAAAAGTTACTAATGGCAGAATCTTTCGTCACAAACAACACCTGATTGGTACTTGCAAGGACGTCGCACGGTGTGAACAATGCTCGAATGCTGTAAGGGAAGAAATGAAAAAATATGTTGATGAAAAGAAGGAACAAAAATGTCAGGCTTTACTTCAATCGGATGTGACTAATATTGGTGATGATAAAGATGAAGATATGGAAGAAGGTGAAGCTACTGAATAGTCACTTCTTTGAAAATCATGAAACAATCATATAATGCAACAATCATAGAACCATTATGGTTTAAGGGGGAATACTAAAAGCTTAGAAAGGACGGGAAAAGAAGTAGCTACATACCTATTTGATGAAGCTGAGGAAGATGATGGTTCTATGATTGTTGCATTCTATGATTGTTTTCATGATTTTGAAGGTGACTATTAAGTAGCTTCACCTTCTTCCACATTTTCATCTTTATCATCACCATTATTAGTCACATCCGATTGAAGTAAAGCCTGACATTTTTGTTCCTTCTTTCATCAACATATTTTTTCATTTCTTCCCTTACAACATCTGGGCACTGTTCACACCGTGTGACGTCCTTGCAAGTACCAATCAAGTGTTGTTTGTGACGAAAGATTCCACCATTAGTAAATTTTTTACAAAAGTTACACTCAACTGGGACCCTATTGCTCAACTGCGGCCCTATTGGTCTCACATGTTCTTTTCCCATATTTCCAACCCGGGTCAACAGTTTTTAATCATTGTTAAGATCAAAGAAACATAATCAACAAGATAAACAAAGTAATTGAAGTAACAACTATTAGTAGTAAAAATGAAGAACAGAGTTAGGAAGAAGATATAGAAAAAATAACGACAAATGTATCGGATCAGATTGAAGATAACAAAACAGCTTAACCAAAGTGACAGAATTTGGCTTTTCATTTGCTAGCTTCATACATTGGAACAGGAGCAGAGCATCTGAAGGCAAGTTACTAAGATATCCAGGAAAACATTGACTATTATGACTTTGAGAAGCCAGAACAAAAGAAAAAAATTCATAGTAAAAGATAAACAGGAAAAGAAAGCAGGAAAGACAATCATATTAATAGACCTCCTACACAAAAAGAGCGGTCAAGGTAGAAAATATTCATTTGCATGCCAAAAAGGGAAGAAAAGCGAACATAAAAGCCCATTAAACTAGTCCCTCTATATGATCAGGTACAAACTATTGAACTTCTTCTTCGTCTATAAACGAATTGATTTACTATATGAAATAAATAAGCATATCACATGTAGCGGAACTTGCTAAAGAAATTTATAGAATTCACTTAGGTGACTTCCCGAATCACACTTTTATGATATCAAATGAAATTGAATAAGACGGAAAAGTATTGACAAAACAGTTGGCGACCCCTGCAGGGAGAACAAGTAGAATCGTTGTCATTACTTCAACTATGAGGAGCAATAGCGAAATGTTTGGAGATTTCATCTGGAGAAAGTCAAGCCTACTTATATTTTGTCTATGGCTCCCTTATGCTCCCCCATGGGAAAGACATACTAACCATAGTATCATTATAAAGTTATTGTCCTTTCAACATTTAATTCAAAGTTTATCACAAAAGAAACTTAATTTTAGGATTTCTCTTTATTTTTCAGGTTTAAATTGCAGACAGAATTTGACATGGGAATCCATCCATATGCAATCCAGACAACTAAACAACACCAATGTTAGACTATTAGACCAAATTTCTGTCCATAATCCACCTTAGCTTGTTAGTTTTAGAATACTCATGACCATTGGAGCCACGATCTAGCTTCCTTTTTCTAAAAGTTTTGTAGGTAAAAAGTTCAAAGATTGGTTTGCAAAAATTGGGTTTCAAAGCTCAATGGTTTATTGGTCATGAATGTACATAGAGATTCCAGAATTTAAAAAAAAAACTAACATGCTCTGATGTATGCAAAAGTAAAAAAATACAGTAGTGAGACCAGCATACCTAAATACAAGAGGCTGGGATTGTTGCACGCATCTCAACCATAAAAGTTTTCCTTTGTTGTTAATTCCCCATTTTAAAGAGTGTCATTGGGACCTTTCCAAGATAAATACCAAAATCTAAACCATGAAAGAGTGTTAGTTAATGGAATATATAACGTGATAGCTCATTATTATAGGAATTATCATTCTTCTTGATAAGAGAATTCCAATGGAATTCATAATAAATTGTAAATTGTAATTAATATTGTGTTCACTCGGTTTTCAATATATCATATTGAATCTTTGACTAATTTGAATTTCAACGGACACTCTCTAACAATATTTTCTTCATATCTAAGGCTCAAACTCGAGACCTCTGGTTAAGGATGGATGAATCATATACATCACACCACAACTATTGTTGATACCAATAATAACTTTATTTGCTTTCTTGTGCATATTCTGCAATATGTTTGATTAAATTGATATATTCTACCAACAAGGATTGTGGTGGGGTAGGAGTTAATATTCCTTCATCCTTAACTAGAAGTGTCAGGTTTGAGTCTTGGACATGAGTTATTTTTGTTAGACAGATGTTTACCCTCAATTTGGGACTTTCCATTATGCGAACCTAGTTGAGTTTCAACAAGAATATTGAATACCAAGAAAGAAAAAAAAAGTTTCTTCCTGTACTTATGAAAATTAGATATTTTGCAAAAAGAATTTGAGGGTGAGCTCAAAGATTAAAGGATTAGGCTCATCAATCCTCCATCTTTTACTGAATAATCCCTCAATTCCCTTAATGAAAATATTTACTTTTTATCTATTTTGTGTTCTCAACATATAAAGTATCGTCTTTATCTTTATTTTATTTTCTTTTTGTCTGTGCTATTAATATAGACT
The DNA here is from genome assembly GCA_029582545.1 of Solanum lignicaule. Lineage (NCBI taxonomy): Eukaryota > Viridiplantae > Streptophyta > Magnoliopsida > Solanales > Solanaceae > Solanum > Solanum lignicaule. The sequence continues at coordinate 4,049 of JAJOOF010005257.1, forward strand.
CATTTAATGTTGATAACGATAATTTTCTTTTGAAGGAAATGATTGTTTGGCAATTAAATTAATTTTGTGCCTAATTTTCATCATGGTATATAATGATGATTTTTATAACACTAGGTAAATAAACATCATGTGTTCATAACCTATTAAATGACATGGTATTAAATAAAAATCAGGTTGAGTAAATATCAATATTAATTTACTAGTAAGTAGTAAATTCTTTATATTTTGATGACATATTTATATTTTCTTTTAAAATTTCTTTTGAAAACTTATTGAAAGATAAAAAAAAACAACACATCTTAATGAAATATTATACTATGAAGCTCAGACAGGTCAGCAAATTAATAAAGAGAAGTTTTTTCTATCTTAATCAAAGTGCAGCCGTAGAGATGAAAATATTGGTGGTGGAATGTACATGTATTTCTAGGGATCAATTCACATTATTCATGCTAGAAAAAGAAGGGAACATTATGCAGATCTCATTAGGAAAGTGAAGGATAAGCTACATGCATGAAAATGTAATATGCTTTCTTTTGGTGGTAAAGAAGTGTTATTGTCCAGCGGTTTACAAAGCATACCTATACATGTTATATCTTCTCTTGTCCCTCCTTAATATGTGTTGAAAGATCTCCATAGAATTTTCGCAAAGTTCTTTTGAAATAACAGGCTAACCGGTAGGAGCAAACACTGGGCTACCTGGGAAAAAGTTTGCTTACCAAGGACTGAAGATGGTTTGGGTTTTATATCTATGGGTGATGTGTCTAAAGCAATGTATTCTAAGTTGTGGTGGAAATTTTGAACTCAAAGCTCTTTATCGACAAACTTCATTTGGAATAAGTATTGTTAAAAACATATTCCTGCCTAGGGGTGTGCAAAAACTGAACCGACCGATAAACCGAACCAAAAAATGTGTTATTGGTTTATTGCTATTGGATTATTGGACTAACAATTTTTTAATGGTTTTATAAAAAAAATTATCGGGTTATCGGTCCGGTATTGGTTTTTAATATTGGGTTATTGGGTAAACCGATAACCCATTAAACCTAGTAATTTACTACATTTACTTGTACATAAATATTATATATTAATCTCAAAACCTTACAAGTTACTATCTTTTTCTTTTAGCCTTCAATTCACACTTTAAAGTGACTTTTAGTTCACAACTTCATATTATGCAAAACGTCAAGATCTAAATTAAGAACCATATTCCTCTTAATTTCTCTTTGTGTTACACTTGTATAGTTTTTTAATTACATTATTGTGTTGTTGCTTCAAATTTATTAGAGAAGTCATATATTCATTTTATAAGTATTTTCTTATTGATTAAATCAAAAACCAAACCGTTAAGGACCAAAATCGATAAACCGAAAACCAATTAAAAATCTCTTATTGAATTGGTTATTGGTTTGATATATTTAAAAACCGGAAGTCGATAAACCGAACCGAACCGACCGATGTACACCCTCATTCCTACCCTTGTTCAATGGGAAGGGGGTTCACAAGTGTGGAAGTAAATGTTAGAAATTAGAGAAGTGATGGAATAGAATATGTGGTGGGAACGAAAGGGAGGATCTTCTAGTATATGGTTTGATGATTGGACCAGTCTTGGTCCTTTATTTTCTCTTCCTACAGAAGTGCAGGGTTGTCATCTATGGCTGATATTTATATTTTTCTTAAAGAAGATGGTTGGGATTTTGAAATAATGCAGGAGCATTTGCCTAATCATATTTTGGAACATGTCATATCAAATATGAGATTTGTTAGGCATACTATCAGATGGATAAACCATGGTGGATTAAATCTAGCATAGAAAAAGTTACTGTTAAATCAGCCTAGGAGACACTCAGATATAGGGCTGATTATGTAGATGATTACAAGAAGATTTGGGTGCAAGGATTACCTTTCAAATCTCTTTTTTTGGTTGGAGGCTCTATGGCATAGCATGTCTATTGCTGATATTATGTCTAGTTAGAACCCTAAAATTTCTCAGTTGTGTGAGTGCTGTAGGATTCCTGTTAGGGAAACTATTGATCAGTTTTTCCTCTATAGGGAAGTTGTTGCCTTTATTTGGGATTACTATGCTAGGGCTGCTGGAATTTTAAGCCCATGGATTCAGATTAAACACACTATGAAAAATGGTGGAATGCACAAGCTAATGCTAGGTTGAGAGTGATTTTCCATGCTATGCTTAATATCATATTATGGTTTATGGAGGAGGAGAAACACAACCTTGCATGGAGGCTCATATACTACAAACAAGATGATGTGGGAGATTTCCAAGTTTATAGGTTAAAGTTTAACACAACTTGTCCTACTACTTGTCCACAAATGGTGATCATGTTGGAAAATTACTCACATGTATATCAAACTAAAATTGTAAGGTGGTTCCACCTCCTAATGGTTGGTTGAAGTGCAATACTGATGGGGCATCTTGAGGTAATCCTGGTCATAGGGATACTGCTTATTGTTTGAGAGATCAAGATGGTTCTCTTGTGGGTGCCAAAGGATTAAGGATTTCTGGTTCTACTAATTTGGTGGTTGAGGTTAGGGCTATAAGTGAAGCGCTGCAATAATGCTTAGAAAAAAAGTTTACCTATATTATCATGAATCAAATTCATTGGCTATGGTTAACATCATTAATGGAGTTTGGAAGATCCCTTGGAGTGTGACTATGGATGTTAGCTCCATTCACAGAATCAACAGTCTTATCACATTGAGAGTACAACAATCCTTAAGAGAGGGAAACACTTTTGCTGATTTTTTTTGCTAACTTTGGTTTTTAGTTTTGCAGGTACATATGAAGGTATAACAGAACAAGAAGTTCCAAGAGAAGGAAGGAGAATAATGATACTAGATAAAAGCAGCACACCAATCTTAAGATTTCAACAGACAAGTACAATAAAGAGAACATATAAGATTGTACAAGAAAAAAAATCACAAATTCAGACTCTAGGATGCAAAAGAGGATTTTGGTTATTCTATTTGAGTTTCTTTTTAAGCCTGAAGCAATTTTATTTGATTGACAGTACTAGCACCTTATGAGAGCATAGAGATACTCAAAAGGTACTAATTAGGGTCTAAAGAGATCAAATAAATTTTCACTAAACCTGATATTGGTTCAAAGGTTAATTCAATCTCAACTTTCTTTAGCTCAAAACAGTTTTTGAAGTAATAAACAATTTAGATATTTAGTCTTTTTTGGAGGTATTAAATCCTTATGAGATTCAATCCATAGAAGATTAGGTAATAAAATTGCAAGTTACTCAGAGTGTGTCAGATAAGTATTTGATTCCAACAAAAGCATATGATACAAAGACTTAGTTTGAACAATTAGAATGGTCCTTTTTGACCTCGATCATCATAAAATGAGATGTATCAATAGATTACATGGTTTTAAGCATTAGTCGAAAGGGAGATGGCAGTTACCTGATTGAAGCTAAATTTATCGATTTAGCTACCAGTGACCTTTCTTGAATGGTTCCGATCAACTGAGCAGATTGATGAAGGGCCTAGAAATATTGATTCTTAATTAGTTTCAGTCATAGATCTACTCCTTAAACGGTGGTATCAATCTTCTTGAGAGATTCTAGCTATTGAATGATAGATTTAAAAATGATACTAATGATTGGAGAGTGTACCTTCGTTGTTTTACTTGAAACAGAACTCAACCCATATGATTTCTGATCGAAAATGGTGATCTCCGCAGTGGCATTGTTGAGGATGCCTGAAGATCTTTAGGTGTCCAAAGATGGTTGTTCACTTTCCAATTCTAGATCTTTCCCCTTTTCTTTCTATTTGTTTATTGCACTTTCTATTTGTTTATTGCATTCCTTTTTTTGTTTGTTTTGTTTTAGTTCGTTTTTTCCCAGATTTTATGGGCATTGGTATTTTGGGCCAGCTATTTGTGTACATTTTAGTAGTTTATAATATCTGACCCAATTGGTCTTTTAAGTTTTTTAAAAAAGAAATTATCATTTTCTAGATAAAAGAGTTCCCATGGAATTTAGAATAATTTTAAACTATAATTAATATTGTTTCACTCGGTTTCAATATATCAATGTCACGATTCGAAATCAGGCCATGATGGCATCCACTATAACCCCCCAAGTGTACAAGCCTAACCCAAAAAACATGCAAAAGGAACATTTTAAATAATATTAATAAGGATAAGTGGAAGTAGAATGGGGTATATATATACAAAATAAGCCATGTTATAAGTTTGTAATATGATACAAAATGTACAAAACTGGCCCAAAAGTGACCAAGAAGACAAACTAACACAAGAACCAATCCAGAGACATGGTGTTATGTATACATTAGCTACTATGTACATAAAAGTCATATATCCAGAGAATTGACTAATCCAGAATACAAAATATGAGTCAGTACAAAAGGACAACAACAAGTGAGTGAACACAAGGAGCTCACTACAATCTAAGTACGTGACAACCATAGGAGATCCAACGCTCACTGGGGGTGACTCATATGGGGAGCTTCATTAGAAAAAGATACACAAATGCAATATGAGTACCAAAACATGAGGTACTCATTAGGCATCATAGACCGACTGAGCTCAGAAATATCAAATATATAGAAGGAGCACGATGATACTAGTAAGTAAAGGGAAATTCTAAGATACTCTAACAATACGGTAGAGAACAGAAAAATATTATCAAGATTCAATCATAAGCTACACATAAGTCACAAGGCAACTAACATGCTCAAAGGTCAAAGCACATAGTCATCCAATGAAAATCACCAAGTAAGGAAAGCCATAAGCCCAGAAGAAACATTGAGCCACGTGGAATGATACTTCAAGCTTAACCGAATGGTAATAACCCGGATAGGTGTATCCACGGGCCCCAGGGATGACACGTTGAGCTTACCAATAACCCAGATAAAAGCATCAATGGGCCGCCCATGATGATACATCGAGCTTACCAACAATGTAAATAGAAATAGTAGAATGTTGCCCGAGCCTAAGCCAATGGGCCGTCCGGAATGGTATAAGGCTCATCAGAGTAAAAGCGGCCGAAAACACGAGCAATGAAGCAAATGGGCATTTTTCACCCTCCCCCATTCATGATAGTTCCCAAGGACTACCAATTTGTTCATTTAAAGCATTCGTTTTACCAAAACAAGTCCTTCGCTAACTGTCATCAATCAAGACAATAATACATCAAATATCTTCACAATAAATTCACATCACACACATATAACTGGGTATAATACCCATCACACCATGAGAGTACTAACCTTGAATTCCTGCCAGTCCAAACTCACGGCCTCGGGCCCAACAATTTAATAAATAACCAAAATCACAACTCAAGGCACCACTATATCAACCAAATCAATCAAACACAATACAATCCTAAGTTTCACGCCACCTAAGTGCAACGTCTAAGGATACTACCAAAACAAACACAAGGATCACCTAAACTAAGGCTCCTTCGACTAAAACTACGTTAATCAACCAACTTATGGACATAACTATACAAGGATCAATAAAGCCTAACACAACCTAAGGTTCCAACCTAATCATGCAACACTACTCAAATGTAGATAATCTAACTAAGCTAAGTCTAAGAACAAGGAAGTCATAACCTACCTCAAGGCCGAAACTGAACATGAACTTGGGCACTTTTCCCTTATGTAGAGCCTCAGACTGCTGCTAAACTATAAAGAATAGAATGAGCAAGTCAATATTGGACTAATGATACCCATATCACTAAAATTAATTTCGGACTAGAATTGGGTAAAATATTGACCCTTATATCAACAATACATAATTATGAAACAAACACCGTCATTATGTTCCCTCAGATTGGGGATCACATGCATGAAAGATGGGCAAAAATGGAGCTCAATTCGGACCTCAAATGGTCAATTAAGCTAACTTTAAAGATACTAAATTCATGAATTTGAGGTAAAAAAAAAGGGACTTCATTGCGGAATTAAAGCCATAAAAGAGTAGAGAAGAGTGAGAGGAAGAAATTCACCTTTAAAGCATTGAAAATGGTGAAGAATTGCATAAATTAACCAAAACCCGATCCCCTTCTCAAATCCCCTACTGCCTTCATGGACTTGATGACACGACTGTTCAGGACGTATCTAGATATGATCGTTATTGTGTTCATCGATGATATTCTGGTATACTCACGGAGTAGGAGTGATCATAAGCAACATTTGAGGATTGTGTTCTAGACTTTGAGAGATCAACGGCTTTATGCCAAGTTCTCAAAGTGTGAGTTTTGGCTGGAGTTGTAGCATTCTTAGGGAACATGGTGTCTAAGGATAGCATCATGGTAGATTCGACAAAGATTGTGGCTATTCGTGGTTGGGCTAGGTCCACTTCGGTGACTGAGGTTCGGAGCTTCGTCGGTTTGGCAGGCTACTATAGACGGTTTGTGGAGGGTTTCTCAACTATTGCAGCACCTTTGACTCGGTTGATCCGCCTTGATGTTCTGTTTGAGTGGTCTGAGGAGTGTGAGTTGAGATTTCAGAAGCTCAAGGAGTTGCTGACTACTGCTCATGTATTCACTCTTCTATTTGAGGGCGAGGGCTTCACAGTCTATTGTGACTCATTCGGCATTGGTTTGGTTTGTGTATTGATGCAACAGGGTCAGGTTAATGCTTATGTATCGAGGAAGCTTAGGCTACATGAGCGCAACTACCCCAATTATGACTTGGAGTTGGCGGCTATAGTTTTTATGCTTAAATCTGGAGGCACTACCGGCACGGAGATCGTTGTGAGATCTACACTGATCACAAGAGCCTTCTGTACATCATGAGCTAGAGGGATCTTAGTTTGAGGCAGCGTCGCTGGATTGAGCTTCTGAAGCGACTATGACCACTTTATTCTCTACCATTCGGGAAATGCGAATGTGGTAGCAGACGCCTTGAGTTAGAAAGTAGTGAGTATGGGTAGTCTAGCTTTAGACATTCAGTCCATAGCTAATCGGATAATACGATTGGATGTTTTAGATTCCACACATGTCTTAGCCTATGTGGGAGTTCAGTCATCTCTACTTGATCAGATCTACAGCCGCCAGTTTGAGGATGAGGCCTTGGTAGCAGTTCGAGATCAAGTATTAGAGGGTGCACCTGATCAAGCTACCTTAGATTCAGATGGGGTTTTGAGGTTTGTAGGACATATTAGTGTCTTGAGAGTTAGGGGTGTGATTCAGTTGATACTCCGTGAGGCCCATGATTCTAGATATTCTATTCATTTGGGCACCGCGAATATGTATCATGACTTAAGATAGCATTACTTGTGGGCCGGCATGAGGATAGATATTGCAAACTATGTGTCTCATTGCTTGAGTTGTCAATAGGTGAAGGCCGAGCACTTGAGACTTGGTGGTGAGTTTTAGAAATTTCCTATTCGGAGTGGAAGTGGGACTCCATCACCATGGACTTTGTGGTAGGGTTGCCTCGAACTTCTAGAGGTACTTTCAGACCAAATCAGCACACTTCCTCCATGTTCAGTCTTCATTCAGTGCTGAGAGGTTAGCCCGTATCTACATTCGTGAGGTGGTTCGTCTTCATGGTGTGCATGTCTCCATTATATCATATCGGGGTGCTCAGTTTACTTCTAGATTTTTGAGGACTTTTCAAGATGAGTTGGGCACCCACGTTAATCTAATCACAGTTTTCCACCCACATACAGATGGTCAGTAGGAGCATACGATTCAAATTATTGAGGATATGTTGCGAACTTGTGTTTTGGAGTTCGAAGTCAGTGGGATCAATTCTTGCCTTTTGGCGGAGTTTGCGTACAACAATAACTACCATTCAAGCATCCAGATGACCCTGTTCGAGGCCTTTTATAATAGGCGTAATCGCTCTCTGGTTGGTTGGTTTGAATCTACAGAGTCCAGTGCCCGTGGTACAGACTTGATTCAGGAGGCTTTGGAGTAGGTGAGGGAGATTCATGATAGACTTCGGACAGCTCAAAGAAGGCACAAGAGTTATGTTGATTGTAAGCGGCGACCTTTGAGGTTTTCAGTTGGTTGTAGAGTCTTACTTTGTGTGTCGCCCATGAAGGGAGTGATGAGATTTGGGAGGCGGGGCAAGCTTAGCCCCATGTATATTAGGCCTTTTAAGATCCTCGGACAATTGGAGACGTTGCATATGAGTTAGATTTGCCTCTGATGTTCTCAGCTATCCACCCAACCTTTCATGTTTCGACGTTGCACCGATATGTTCATGATGAGTCACATGTGCTTCAATATGATGAAGTAGAGTTGGATGATCGCATGACCTTCATAGAGGAGCCAGTTGCCATTCTTGCCAGCAATGTCCGACGATTGTGTTTGAGAGCCATTCCTGTGGTTAAAGTCCATTGGAGGTATCATCCAGTTGAGGAGGCTACCTGGGAAACCGAGCATGATATGCGGGAGCAGTTCCCAGGCTTGTTTGAGCCTTCAGGTACTTCTTCACTCTTACTTTCGCGGATGGAAATCCTTTTTAGTAGTGGATGTTGTAATGACCTTCAAGTCATTTTTGTGTTCATGCCTCCTATTTTTAGTTTAGAGCTTTCATGTAGCAATCCCAAGTAATTTATAACTTGTTGAGACTGACAGTTCGATCAATTGATCAAATGAGAATTCAGTCGACGTGGTTAGTACCATAATGTCAATTTTAGTCTAGAACGACCCTTCGTTTAGTTCCTGAGGCTTCTAGGTTAATTTCAAGTCCCCTCGTGGATTTTGGCTTAAAATGGAAATTGGGTGTGGGACCCACTTTTTATCAAAATGACCTCGAAGGGAAATTTGATGGTTCTGTTGAGTCTGGAATGTTGTTTTCGATGGGGTACATAGTTCGTTTCCGTTCACAGGGTTCCAAACAAGTCCAGGGCACCCGTCGAAGTTTTGGAGGCCAAGCCCTTTGCTGTCAGAGCTAAGGCATCGCGGTCGCGCGCTGGCCTCGCAGTCGCGAAGGGTTGGCACCTGGGCTTCGCGTTTGCGAATGGCTGGCCTCGCATTCGGAACCGTTGGCCTTTATATTCAATGCTATTGTTCGAGCATCTCCACAGTGTAATTAGAGGTTCTGTATGCTTAGGTGTATGGTTAACTGGGTGGTTACTTTGTCATCTCCTTCTTTGGGTCAGATTATTTGGGTTCTCCCTTGATGAGTATGCGTTGTCTAAAGATAGGGATTTTGTAGCTTAAAGTTTTTTGGAGGATTATGTTAAGAGCATGCAATTTTACTAAGATTAGTGATGGTTTTGTGCATTATGACTTATGACTGTTTGGTAGTTGGATCTGTCTTCACTCCTGGTTTTAGGAGGTAATAGTTAAAAAATTCTCGTGATTATGAGGAAAAAAGATTCGTCCCAATGGTTGTGCTGTGGTTTAGAGAATTTCAATTCAGGTTTGGTTCATGGGTTAGTCCGTAGCTTGGTAATCACTCCTGGTTTGCAAATTTTTCTATTTTTGTTTGGAAGTTAAGTTCTTGGTGGTTGATCCTGATGGTATGGTCCTAAGAATGAGTTCACTTGGAGAAGCAAATACCAATTTTGGATATTATGCATTTGCCTCTTGATAACATCGAGTATTCTTGTTTATTTTATTTATGTTTAAGGACAAACATGGTTATAGTGGTGGATAATGAAATGACCCTAAAGGTCATTTTTGAAATTTTTTGGAAAATTATTGTTTTACTCTTCTTGATAGGTAACATGTGTCTTGTTTGATTAGTTTACGAAGTTGGTTTTGAAATTTGCTTATAAAATTGTGCTTTTCAGAAATTTTAGAGTTATGGAGAATTAAAATTGTTAAAAGTAGTTTTTGGTAACAACGGTAGCTACGAGTCTCAAAATGCAATTTTGTCAGTTCCATCAGCTCCAAAATGTGACTTTTGGGTTAGTGAGACTATTGGCTCGGGTCTTGAGGTATTTAGATGAGTTTTGGAAGAGTTTCTGAGTTTTGAAAGTTAAAAGCATCGATATTTAACCAAAGTCAACATTTGGTGATAGACAGCTCGGATGGAATTCTAACAGTTCTGTTAGCTCTGGAATGTGGTTTTTGGTCATAATTCAGAGGTATGGGTATGGCAATGTGTTTCCTTAAGAAATTTGGTACTAATAGTTATTTTGGAAGCATGAGTAGAGGATCAATAAGGTCATGATATTTCGTTAGCATCAGATTTTTTCTATTTCAGTTGTCGAATTATGGTGAATATGTTGGATTTTGATGAGTCAAGTAGGTTTCGAGCTGTGTTGGTGATCAAAAGCATACATCCTATGCAAAGAGAAGTCAAATAGGTAGGAATCAGATAATTGGAGAGGTTTTAATTGTGGATACCAAGGAGGGAGTATTTTTTTTTATAATCGAGAAATTCGTCTGTGACCCACCCTTTGGACCAATCACAGCCTTCTAAACTCAGTGGATAATGGGCCCGTCCCTCCAGCCTTATCCATTTAAATACCGGACTTCACTTTGCATGGTGTGGCGCTCGAACATGTGACCTATGCCATAAATCCTCCACCTTTTGCCACTCGAGCTAGTCCTTGGAGGCCAAGGATAGAGTATTTTGAGTAAGACAAAGCAGAATTTTGGGTAGTTAGGTATAGTAGCAACACTACATGTGCGAACATTGTTGAGAGTGCTTGTATGATATCTATCATGGGGAATTGCAGTTTCTTGACAATCTTGGTATTCATCTTATCATCAAGAACATGTTTCAGCTATATGTGTTTGATTTGGAAGGCCACTAGGACTAGAGTTTCCATTTTCAGGGGTTGTCTATAATCATAATTATTGTTCCAGCATCTTGACAGTGTAATTAGAGATTTTGTATGCTTGGGTATATGGTTAAATGGGTGGTTACTCTGTCGTCTCCTTCTTTGGGTCAGATTAGTTGGGTTCTCCCTAGATGAGTACGCGTTGTCTAAAGATCATGTTTCTGTAGCTTAAAGCTCGTAGGAGTATTATGTTAAAAGCATGAAATTTTACTAAGATTGTTGATGGTTTTGTGCATTATGAGTGTTTGTTGGTTGGATCTGTCTTCGCTCCTGGATTTATGAGGTATTAGTTCAGAATATCTCGTGGTTAATTGGGAAAAAGATTTGTCCCGATGGTTGGGCTGTGGTTTAGAGAGTTTCAGTTTAGGTTTGGTTCATAGGTTAGTCCGTGACAAGGTAATCCCTCCTAGTTTGTAGATTTTCAATTCTAGTTTAAATGTTCAGTTCTTGGTTGTTGATCCTAATGGTATGGTCCTAAGAATGAGTTCACTTGGAGAAGCAAACACCGATTTTGGATATCATGCCTTAACCTTTTGATATCATCGAGTATTCTTCTTTCTTTTTCTTTATGTTCGAGGTCGAACATGGTTTTTAGTGGTAGATAATGTAATCACCCTGAAGGTCATTTTGGGAAATTTTTGAAAAATTATCATTTTACCCCTCCTGATAGTTGCCATGCGTCTTGTTTGATCAGTTCATGAAGTTGGGTTTGAAATTTGATGGTAAAGTTGTGATTTTTGGAAGTTTTAGAGTTTTGGAGAGTAAAAGTTGTTAAAAGTGGTTTTTAATAACAACCAGAGCTACGAGTTTCAGAATGGAATTTCATTAGTTCTATAAACTCTGAAATGTGACTTCAGGGTTAGTAGGACTATTGGCTCAAGTTGAGGCATTTAGATGAGTTTTGGAAGAGTTTTTGTGTTTTGAAAGTTGATAGCATAAGATAGTTGCCAAAGTCAACATTTGTCGATAGCAAGCTCAAAAATGGAATTCCAACAATTCCATTAGCTCCGAAATGTGGATTTTGGTCTAGACATACTATTGGTTTGGGTCCCAAGGCTTTTGGTTTGGCTTTGAGCCATTAGACAAAATGCGAAGAAAGTTAAGGCTGAAGATTTATTTTAGTCAACGTTGAAGTTTAAAAGGTCATTTTCGAGTTTTGATGATTCCATTAGATCTGAATGGTGATATTTGGTCTAGTTGAAGACTTGGTTCAGTTCCCAAAACTTTTGGATGAGTTTCATGTCATTATTTGAAAATTTGGAGATTCTTAAGTTAAAGTTGAATTTGGTCAACATCAGGTTAAAGTGATCTAGTTTGGGTGTTTTGATGATTTCATTGAGTCTGAAGTATCATTTCTAATCTAGAAGCACATTTGGTTTGTGTTCGGGAGGTTCTAGATGAGTTTTTGGTGAGTTTTAAAGCGTTTTGGATGCTTTGCCGTTGTTTCAACAATTTGTGTCTACTAAAAGGTTTGTTATTAGTTTTAAAGATAGAAAAATTATTCCGAAACTTCTGAAATTTTGAGCATGAATTATAGGAATGATCTGCAAACTTTGGTGCATTTTTTGCTAAGTTGAGATTGGACTTTTATCGCGATATGTAAACTAATTGTTCACTGAGAAGAAATGATATTTGACTGAGCAAACGAGCACGGAATTGAGTTTCCATTGAACAAGAAGGTCCGTATTATTATTTAAGACATTTAGGAAAAAGAATCGGACCATTTAGCTATCATATGAGGAAGTTACAGCTCTTTAAGTGAAAATTTAAATTGCTGGTGCACTGGTATAAATACTCTTGTCGCGGTATTTAAATTTCAGACTGTGTTCATTTGGTAATTTGAGCATCTTGGGAGTTCTAGAGCTCGGAATGAAGTGATTCTTGCGACATTCTTCTCGATTTAATATGGGGGTTAGTATGCAATCCTCATTTCAACTTTCTCTCATGATTTGTTCATGTGATTTTCTTTCCTTATTCGTGTATTTCTTGGGGGAAATTGGGTTTTTATCAAACTGGACTCAGGTTTTGATGAACAATGTATATTTAGGATCCTTATGTTATGGGTAAACTGATTTTGGCATAAACTTGTTGATTCATCAATTATTTTCATCATATTAACCATGTATAATCTTGAGAATTTGGATTTTTCATGATAAAATTTAAGTTTGATAAATTGAGGATTTCTAGGTCGATTTTAACTCCGTTTGTAATGACCCTAGCCCTCGTGATTGACTTTTTGGATTGTTTCGGACCTGATTTTCAAAATCACATTATGAGTGTTGTTGTTCATAATTTCTAATGGGTATTCTATATTTGATTAGTTGGTATGGATTTTGAGGGTCGACGTGAAGGGAAAGCTCAAGTACTGGGGTGATTGATTGAATGTTTGAGGCAAGTGGACTTTTTGACCCTTTGTTAAGTATATAGAATCTTGTATTCCTTATTGCATGTGTTAGCGAGTAATGGGAAGTGATGAAAGATTTGATATTTGTGGTCATATATTCATATTAAGTTATCCTAATGATGAAGAAGGAGAAAATAAAAATGCAGCTTGATGGTATAATGATGTGTGATATGTTGTGGGTGATTTGAAAGATTATATTGATTCATTATTTATGATGTATCATGATTGTGTTGATATGGATTATGTATTGATATGAAAATTGTCATCTTCTCATTGTTGTGTGAACATGCCTATTTGCATTGGTTCTAAAATACTTTGATGAGATCTATTGTGTTATGCCGATGGAAAAAGTTCCAGTGATTGATGGTTATGCCGAGGGAAAATGGTCTCACGTGTGTGCAAGCCAAGTCTAGTAGAGCCTCGAGGATCAGTGCAAAACGTCATTTACTTATCTTCGAGAGGCTATGGTGACTTTTAAGAAAAACCTTTACTTCTTGACTCTTTACTGTCCATCCTTGATCCGATTTGATTCCTATTGTTTTATTCCATTCTTTCACTACACTAGTGACTCGTGCTTGGTTCTTCGTGCGTGCAATTGGGATGTCATTATATGATTTTGGTGATAGATCTAGTACTAACGCGGAAGTAATAAACTTATGAAAAGGATGTGTGGTCAGACTTGAAATGTTCTACAATTCGAAGAGATTGAGTAAGGTTATAGTTTAACAATGCATTTTGACGATATTTGAATGGTAAGGGTGAACAATGAGGAAATGCATGAACATCTTATCTTCTATGGTTAGTAATTTAGCAAGGAAGAGAATTTGAATGGTTTAAGTGTTAAAATACGACTGCTTCAGCATTACCTGTGTTCCCTTGTTTAGAGTCATGAAGTGTGTTACTTTTGCTATCGACCTGGTCTATGAAAGGGTGCATATCGCTTTGGGCTAGAGGCTGAACGGATTTGGTAATGTATTGCAGTTACTTAAGGGATGAAATTGTATGGGCTATCTTGGTACGATCTTCTCGGTGGGTATGATGTGTTTTAGTGTTGGATCTAGCAGACTTTCATGATCTAGTACTGGTGATAAATGGAAATAGATACATCGGTTTTTTAGTGTGATTCCTAACTACATAAGGAACTATCAGGTGTTTCACCTATTAGGGAATGAGGAGGTTCGATGTTGCATTCATGTTTGAGGAACCAATTGGCTGTTACTACGGACGCTTGAGTTAGGCATTGTTGATAAGGAAAATTATAGTGGTAGATCTTTGGTTAGGTATTAATGTGTTTACGTTGTGAAGTGTATTTCGAGAATCTAATTGGGGACTGGTGATTTCATTTATGAGACAAAAGAAGTTGATTGATATTGAGATGACAAGAATATGGGTAAAGAAAGTTCCTGTGAGTATACTTGTGTGAAGACAATTGAGGATGTTAGTAAGAAAGTGCATGTACAAATTGGTTAATTCATAGGATTTGGCTGGTATATCTTGGGTTTGAAGTATAATATCAATGGTAAGATCGACCATGTAGGATGATGGGGCTTTGTTTTACCTGCTCAGATTATGGTAATAAGGCCACGTGTTCATCAAATGGGTTAAAAACTTTCGGGTAAGATTTGAGAAAGAAGTCTATAGACGTTCTGCTTAAGTGTGGTGATAAGTTCTTTTGTGGTTTCGAGTTTGGTAGCTGGTACAGTTGGATTTCTAACGAATGATATGGTTAGGCCAATGGAGAGGTGATCAATGATAAGCTAAGATATGTGATTTCATAAAATCTTCAAGGTATAGGCTAATGTCGATTGATAAGGGGATTGGTTTACATGTTTTGAATCAGAATTCAAGCTTTTCATTGAAAGTCTACATTCGTGGCAGTAGGTTTTGTCAAGGTATGGAGGTGAGGTGAGAAATGATTGGTTGTGTCGATTAGTGAGCATTTGGAAGAAATTGTGCATGGCTTGAGTTATAGAATTTATTACTTTTGATTGTTTAAAGACCTAATGAAGTGCTTCGCTTGAAGTTTATGGTTTAGAGTATTAGGTAAAATGTTATGAGTTTTTGGTCAAAGGATAGGATTGGTAAATGAGTTAGAGAAAGGAAAAACAACCTTGTATATTTTGAAGAGTTCAAAGTATTTGGAATTGTGTCACCAGTACAATTTAAGAAATGTTAAGAGATAAAACATCACATATAGAAACTTGGTTCAAAGTTGAAGGTTGTATGAATTTTCGCTGTGGAGTTTAGATATAACTATGCAAGGTGGACTAGTTCGGCACAGACTTATGAAGGGTTTATCAACGACTTTTTTGAAGATTTAGTTTCGATTTGGCTGATAAATAGTGATTTATGGGAGATTCGGCAATTTTATGTTGGGTTAGATTGTTCAAATTATGGTAGGTGATTTATGGGTGCATTATAGGAAGGACTTATAGTTCTACATGGTTATTGAGGATTTTGAGCTGGATTGATACTACCTGGTTGATGGGAACTACACAAACTACTATGATGAGTTATAGACACTTAGTGACGAATAAAAGTTATGTGCTTATAGTATACAAAATTCTTGGGATGATCAAGGGTTTATCTACAATTTGGTATGAGTACGCAATTGTTTGAATGGCAGTTGAGGAATGGCATGTGTAGGGTTGCATGTAGTCGATATTGGTTTTTGATTCTATAGATTTAGCTTGATGGAAAAGTACTATTAGATTTAGAATTCGTACTATCAGCCTTGGGTAGGACCAGTTTCAGACATAGAACGCTTATAGTAGGCTTGGGACGGATAGAAATATTTCTTTTGAGAAAAAGAGGAATCATAATTTAGAGTTACGGGGTGTGACAATGTGTTTTCCAAGGAATTTTGGTATTAATGACGATTTTGGAAGCATGAGCAGAGGATCAAAAAGGTCATGATATTTCGTTGGCATCATATTTTTATTTTATTTCAGTATTCAAATTATGGAGAATATGTTAGATTTGATGATTCAAGTAGGTTTCGAGCTGTGTTGGTGATCAAATCATATATCGTATGCAGAGAGAAGTTAAGTAGATGGGAATCAGATAACTGGAGAGGTTTTAATTGTGGATACCAGAGAGGGAGTATTCTGAATAAGACAAAGGAGAATTTTGGGCAGTTAGGCTATACTAATAGCACTGCATATGTGAACATTGTTGAGAGTGTTTGTATGAGATCTATCATGGGGAATTGTAATTTCTTGACAGTCTTGGTATTCACCTTGTCGTTGAGGACATGTTTCAGCTGTGTGTTTGATTTGGAGGGCTATTAGGCCTAGTGTTGCCATTTTCAGGGGTTGTCTACAATCATAGTTATTGTTCCAGCATCTTGACATCGTTTTTAGAGATTATGTATGCTTGGGTGTATGGTTAACTGGGCGGTTACTTTGTCATCTCCTTCTTTGGGTCGATTAGTTTGGTTCTCCCTTGATGAGTATGCGTTGTCTAAAGATAGGGTTTTTGTAGCTTAAAGTTTTTTGGAGGATTATGTTAAGAGCATGAAATTTTACTAAGATTAGTGATGGTTTTGTGCATTATGACTTATGAGTGTTTGGTGGTTAGATCTGTCTTCACTCCTAGTTTTAGGAGGTATAGTTCAGAATTTCCCATGATTATGTGGGAAACGGATTCGTTCCGATGGTTGTGTTGTGGTTTAGAGAGTTTCAATTAAGGTATCACTCCTGGTTTGCAGAAATTTCAATTTTTGTTTGGAAGTTCAATTCTTGTTGTTGTCCTGGTGGTATGGTCCTAAGAATGAGTTCACTTGGAGAATCAAATACCGAATTTGGGTATTATGCCCCAGCCTTTTTGTAACGTTGAGTATTCTTCTTTCCTTTTCTTTATGTTTGAGGGCAAATATAGTTTTTAGTGGTGGATAAAGTAATGATCGTGAAGGTCATTTTTGGAAATTTATAGAAAATTATTGTTTTACTCCTCTCGATAGTTGTCCCGAATCTTGTTTGATCAGTTTACAAAATTGGTTATGAAATTTGATTGTAAAGTTATGCTATTTGGAAGTTTTAGAGTTTTGGAGAGTTAAAGTAGTTAGAAGTGGTTTTTGGTAACAACCAGAGCTGCATGTCTCAGAATGGAATTCCGTCAGCTCCATCAGCTCTTACTTTTGGGTTAGTAGGACTATTGGCTCACGACTTGAGGTATTTAGATGAGTTTTGGAAGAGTTCGTGTTTTCAAAGTTGAAAGCATCATATAGTTGACCAAAGTAAACATTTGGTGACAACAAGCTCGGAATAAAATTTCGACAGTTTTGTTAGCTCCAAAATGTGGTTTTTGGTCTAGATGTATTGTTGGATTGAGTCCCAAGGCTTTTGGTTTGATTTTGAGCCATTAGACGAGATGCGGAGAAAGTTAAGGCTAAAGTTTGACTTTAGTAAACGTTTGAAGTTAGAAAGGTCATTTTCTAGTTTTAATGATTCCACTAGGTCTAAATGGTGATATTTGGACTAGTTGAAAGTTTGGTTCAGTCCCAAAACTTTTGGATGAGTTTCATGTCATTATTTGAAAATTTGGAGATTCTTAAGTTAAAGTTGAATTTGGTCAACATTGGGTTTAGATGAGCTTGTTTGGGTGTTTTGATGATTTCATTGAGTCTGAAATGTCTTTTCCAAGATAGAAGCATATTTGGTTTGTGTTTGGGAGGTTCCGGATGAGTTTTGGGTGAGTTTCTAAGCTTTTTGGGTGCTTTGGCGTTGTTTCAGCAATTTGTGTCAACTAAAAGGCTCCTTATTAGTATTAAAGATCGAAAAATTATTCTGAAACTTCTGAAATTTCGAGCATGAATTATAGGAATGATCTGAGAAAATTGGTGCATTTTTCCTAAGCCGAGATTGGAATTTTATCGCGATCTATGAAATAATTGTTTACCGAGCAAAAATGATATTTGATTGGGCAAACGGGCATGGAATTGGGTTTCAATTGAACGAAAAGGTCTGTATCATTATTTAAGACATTTAGGAAAAAGAAATGGGTCATTTCGCTGTCGTATGAGGAACTTACGGCTCTTTTAGTGAAAATTTAAGTTGCTGGTGCTCACAGGATAAAACCCTCGCTCCTATTCAATAGCTCGCAAACCACATAGGAGAGGTAACCCGTACTAGGCAAGCCCGGTGTGACAAGCTCAACCCAGAAGGCAAACCTCTTGCTTTCGCTGGCAAGCGGTTTCGAACTTGAGACCTCCAACATGGAAGTCCCAAGCCCAAACCACTGGGCCACCCTGAAGGGTGTATCATGATTTCTTACAAAATCCCATATTTGATCCTAGCCTTCGAGATTGACTTTTTGGGTCATTATGAACTAGATTTTCAAAATCAACATTATATGTGTTGTTCATATTTACTTATGGGTATTCTGTATTTGATTACTTGGTGTGGATTATGTGGCTCTACGTGAAGGGAAAGCTCAAGTGCAGGGGTGATTGATTGTTTGTTCGAGACAAGTGGACTTCTTGACCCTTTGTTAAGTATATAGAATCTTGTATTCCTTATTGTATGCGTTGGGTAGTAATGGAAAGTGGTGAAGGGTTTGATATTTGTGGTCAGATAGTCATATTGAATGATTCTAGTGATGAAGAA
>JAJOOF010005258.1:0-19683 GCA_029582545.1 Solanum lignicaule
CCCCCCACCTTTTTCTTATTTTTTATGTGTGCATAAATTTGGAACAGGGGACTTGGTAAGACCATCCAAAGCATCGCATTCTTAGCTGCTGTATATGGCAAGGATGGAGATTTACCTGAATCATCAGTCTCGAAGGAACGCCGAAGAACAATGGGACCTGTACTAATAGTTTGTCCCTCTTCTTTGATCAACAACTGGGAAAATGAGTTTTCCAAGTGGGCAACATTTAGTGTTTGTATTTATCACGGGCCAAACCGTGATCTAATGATTGACAAACTAGAAGCACGTGGAGTGGAGATACTTATAACCAGTTTTGATACATACAGAATCCATGGAAGAATTTTATCAGATATTGAATGGGAGATTGTGATTGTTGATGAGGCACATCGACTCAAGAATGAGAAATCAAAACTGTACGAGGCATGTTTAGCAATAAAGACCCCAAAACGTTATGGTCTTACAGGAACAATAATGCAGAACAGATTAATGGAATTGTTCAATCTGTTTAACTGGGTGATACCTGGTTGCTTGGGGACACGTGACCACTTCCGAGAGTTTTATGAGGAGCCCCTTAAACATGGACAGAGATCAAGTGCTCCAGATAGATTTGTTCGAGTTGCTGATGAGCGGAAACAACACTTAGTATCAGTTCTGCGCAAATATTTGTTAAGAAGGACAAAAGAGGAAACTATTGGACATCTCATGTTAGGGAAGGAAGATAATGTTGTTTTTTGTGCGATGAGCGAACTGCAAAAACGGGTTTATCAGAGAATGCTATTGTTACCTGATGTACAATGCCTTATCAATAAGGATGTGCCTTGCAGCTGTGGAAGCCCTCTCAAGCAAGTCGAATGTTGCAGGCGGACCGCTTCAGATGGTGTCATCTGGCCTTACCTTCACAGGGACAATCCAGATGGTTGTGATCACTGCCCTTTTTGCCTCGTTCTTCCATGTCTCGTCAAGCTCCAGCAGGTTATCCCTAAAGAATTTCTTTTGGTTATCTGTTGATCACTCGTACAATGATTCCATGATGGTTAATGATGTAGGAAAAGTAATCTCAATGTAAGTTATGTAGTTTCTATTAAGTAAAATTATTGCACTAGAGATAAGCACCTATAGTGAAAGAAAATGAGATAGGTTGCTGGATGCAATATGAGTCATCTGATATAGAGAAGGAAAAAGCTGAATATATAGAAACCCTCAGTTTTAGGTGATGCATAAATGAAGTAATTAACCAATGTTGTTTCAACTTATCAACTTGAATGTTGAATGTGTGATCCCTCTTTTTTGGTCTCTGAATTCATATTTTTAATCTCAATTAATTCTTATAAAAGAACAATTATTAAAACAAGAGAAAAGAAGACTCGAGGAAAATGGGTGCAAATTTTGGAGATCAGAGTTCAAATCTCAGCAGAGACAAAAAACATTAGGTGATTTTTTCTTTTCCCCCTAAGCATATGTGGACAGAGTTACCCAGTGCTTGTGCTGGTGGGAGATAGAGGGTACTCGGTGGAATAGTTGAGGTGCGCGCAAGCTCACTTGGACACCGTTATCATCAGGAAAGGATAGAAGGAAGAAGAAGGCTAAGGAAAAATTCTTGAAAATTAAAGACCTCTTACCACCTCAGAGCTGCTGCTAGTATGGAGCTCACTGACATGTCATGTTTCTATTAGTCTGGCAATTTTATTAGACCAATCAATTCTTACTCCTATGCTCGCACTTAAAGCCTTTCAAGCGCATTGAGACTTCTCTTACAGTACTTTTCACTTGCTATGTGACGGGACTGACACACGAATAATGTATCACATGTTACCTTCAAACATAATGATTTTTGGTTGTCTGGTAGAGTATGGAGTGGGCGTCACTTGTTTATTTCATTTAACTTTCTAGATATTTGCAAAACTGGTACCCCTTCAATCCTACATCTTAGTTTCTTTTGAAATTATTTTCCGTCCCTCTCTTGCATCATTTTGTATCATCACTTTTTGGAGCTCTCCAAGCAGATAAGCAACCATTTGGAGCTTATCAAGCCTAATCCAAGGGATGATCCAGATAAACAAAGAAGAGATGCAGAGTTTGCTGCTGCTGTATTTGGTGAGGACGTTGATTTGGTTGGAGGGAGTACTCAAAATAAGAGCTTCTTGGGCTTGAGTAATGTTGAACATTGCGGGAAAATGAGAGCATTGGAGAAACTAATGTCCTCTTGGGTTTCACAAAGTGACAAGATTCTTCTTTTCAGCTATTCTGTAAGGTGCGACGTCATTATTCAGTTCTTTTAACCTTTTGAACCCCTAATATATGCGAATGTTGCAGAAAGCTAGGTGCTTGGCTAACAATATAATTTTTCCTTTTTTGTGATGGAGATTTAAGAAGTCCAATTATTTTGTAGTTTAATACATTGAATCCGTTCTTTTTGTTGTCGTCCTCAGTCATGATAATCATACACTCATCTTTTATGGTGATATTTTAACTACTCTATTGATTCCTCTTCTCTATTATTGTCTGTCACTTGTTATTAATTCAAAAGACTGCATGAGTAACATATTTTTTCTGCTTTATTTGGATATTAGACCAACGGTGGTTTTGTTCTTTCGGATATGTCAAATTAATCCAATGATGGGCTAACCGAGTCCAAGAATTTTTTGTGATAGTCTAATGGCTATCTCCTTGAAGATAGTACTTGTAACCAATGGAAAGATGAAACTTCTCTAAGTTGAAGTTTTTACCCTTACAATTTCATTTGATATTTCTTAATATAGGGATTACTTTATTTTCCTCCTCTTTTTTTTTTAATAATGGTGGTGTCTGGACCAGCTTGTACGCACCTCGACTGTTTCACTAGGTACAGGCTACTCCCGCCAACATAAGTATGAGGTAACTCTACCCATCAAAACTTAGGCAGATGGGAAGAAAGCACATAGCCTTTTTGGTCTCCGTTGGGCTTTGAACCCTAATCTCCAAGATTTGCAGTCCACTTCATTGACCACTAAATGACACCCTTGGGTGCACTTCCTTTTCCTTTTCTTTCAAGATTATTAAGCTGTGTTTATTTCTATCTGATCCTTAAAATTTAGGAATGGTCCGGTTTTCATTGTCTGATTATTTAAAAGTTGCTGTTTGATTTTGCTACTCCTAACCCCATCTTGGATTAAAAGTGCTCTAACGTCACAAAAAAAATTCCTCTCAGATCTCTGGTAGTCGTGCACTCTCATGACAACCTGAGGGCTGTAAATGATTTTAATGAGGATCCCCATACTTTTTTTCTTTTTCAGATTAGTAAGATCCCATTCTCGGTTTACTAGATATATTTCTCTATTTCTCTTGTTTTTGCAACTCGGTTCCAATGGAATCTGGAAACAGCAAGAGTCAGCCAAGGAGATGCTTTGTGCTTATAAAATATACCTGTTGCATTTATTGCAAAGCTTTTCAGACATGCCATTCTTTCCTTAGTCCTAATTCTCCCTTTTTTAACATAATAATTTTGTCCTGAGCAGGATGCTGGACATACTTGAGAAATTTATTATACGCAAAGGCTATGGTTTTTCAAGACTTGATGGGTCCACCCCAACTGGCCTGCGCCAGTCTCTAGTTGATGACTTCAACTCCAGTCCAAGCAAACAGGTAGATATTAGTAAAATAATGAATCAATCAGCTCTTCGACCCAAAGTTAGTTGGGGTTGGCTATATTATCCGCTTTTGTGTCCAATTTTGCTCTATTTAGGCCCAGTTCTCTTTATTTATGTGGAATAGAAAATTGGAAATTCAATTTTAGAACACAATCGAACTTTACCACTCTTTATCATTTCTGTATTTTGATGTCCTCCTCATCTTAGGTATTCCTATTATCAACAAAAGCTGGTGGCCTTGGCCTCAACCTTGTTAGCGCGAATCGTGTAGTGATATTTGATCCAAACTGGAATCCTGCCCACGATCTGCAGGCCCAGGACAGGTCATTTCGATTTGGACAGAAGCGGCATGTTATTGTTTTCCGCCTACTTGCTGCTGGCTCTCTTGAAGAACTTGTCTACACTCGTCAGGTCTACAAACAGCAGTTATCAAACATTGCTGTCTCTGGAAATATGGAAAAACGCTATTTCGAGGGAGTTCAGGTTGAAAGTCACTTTTCTTTGTTTGTTTTCTAGGATCTAAGTTTCAATTTTGTGTCATTCTTCCAGCTGGAAATGGTTACTTATTCATGCTGCAACTTTCAGGATAGCAAGGAGTTTCAAGGGGAGCTATTTGGAATATGCAATCTTTTCAGAGATTTATCTGACAAGCTCTTCACAAGCGGGATCATTGAATTGCATGAAAAGAACAGAAAAAAAAATGATGGAACTCACTCAAAGGAGGACTTGAATGTAAGTGGGATGTATTTTGTTCCTGAGAAAGAAATAACTACAGCATCTTTTGTGGAAGCTGAAAGCAGTAAACGTAAAGAAGAGGAGTGCACAGCAGTTGCTCCAGCGCTTGAAGATCTTGGTGAGTCCATTTCTTATTGGTTTCTGATAAATGATAATTGCTCTGAAGGTCCTTTATTGGAACCAAGGGGAAAGAAAAGAACGGTGACTACTGACTATGTAGGCACCCGAAGTAAAATTTCTCTCCAAAAGAAAAGGAGCGTCAACATTGTTCTAACTTAAATATTGATCACCCTGAAAGGAAAGAAGGAAAATATCATTCCTTTTCTATACAAGAAGTTTCTTAGATTATTTAACTTTAAAATTTGGTATGGCATGTCTCTTTATCAATTTAACTTTTCAACCTTCACTTTTTTTTTAAACCATTACTGATATATAATACAAGTCAAATTAACATTTTAAGCTTCGTGCCTAGTCAAAATCTGCTGCTAAATACACGAAGGGAGTAGTACATAACTGGAAGATGGAACATAGTAGATCATCCCTCCTGATCCCATGCTACACTTTCTCCTTCCTCTTACTTAGTAAAGCTAAGTGATTCTTTAACAAATTTGATATTTTTTAGTTCTTTTTGGGATTTTGGATAAGACACAGGGAAAGGTATACCTGAAAGGTTGAACCCTGCATTTCTAGAACGCAGGGTAGGAGTTCTATCGCGTTGTTACTACTCGCCTCTGACAAATTTGGTTATTTGATAAGATGGAACAAGAGGATGGATATAGCTCTCTTAGAAAATCCGCTTTACTGTTGTACCTTAAAATTTCACTGATCTGTTGAAGTAGTTGACAATCTATTAGTATCTTTTTTTGGCAACTTTTCTTTTTTGGCAGCAATACTGAAGTTGTAGTATACAGAAATACAATGGTGTTTGATTTTTATTGCTCAATTTCATTTGACCCTTTTGACGCATAGGTATTGTATATGCTCATCGATATGAAGACATTGTTAACCTTAGACCGGCAAAGATCAAAGAGAAGAAAGAACAGACCATGCATTTAGATTACCCTCCGTGTCAACCAAAGATTTCAACTGCTGGGAAGAAGAAATCTGACACCATAACTAGGAAGAAGAATGCAGGAACTGTCAATCCTATAATGATCCGCAAAAAGAGCCAGTACAGCCTCCTTGCTCGTTCCATGGGTATGGAAGAAGTTCAGTTTAGCAAATGGCTCTTATCTGCAACACCAGCAGAGCGCGAAAAAGTACTTAAAGACTATCGTAAGAGAAAGGAGAAGATTCCTAATGGTTGAAACTTTCTTTTCCTTTCTCATTGACTTGTAACTTTGTAACATTTAGTTTGTACAGGTGCCTCTTTTTCATATATTTTTTTTCAAAAATGTGTACAGGAAAGCTTAATTGTCTGTATCTTCATTCATTCTGGTGTATAGCCTAATAGCCAGCACTAGATCAATGGTGACAAGTATAAATTGTATCTGAGAACAAACAATTAGCACTCTCAATAGAGTAATAGATTGTTTTGGAATATAAACAGTTCCCTTTCCAATTCTACTTTCTCTACATCTTGAAGCTGAGCTGACAATCTACTAATTGCAGCTACTTCCTCTGCATCTTGAACCTTGATACTGGCTTCAAGCTGCGAATGACAGATTGTGCCTTTGAATTAACATCACTATTGTGTTCTACGATACTACCAGTAAAAGCCTGCAGAGCATATTGTCAGATCAAATATCCCCTTCTTAATAGATCACATAATATTATAATCATGCATGAACGTACCTTACTGCTGTCGAATTGTGGTTCAGAGGGACGAGCATCAGCCTGTAATAAAGCAGTTAGATTATATTTCTTTAGTTCTTTACTCTGAAACAATGCAATGCAGCAAAACATGCATGGAACCGTGTTATTATGATGAAGATAATAGAACAGCAAGACATGCATGGAGCCTAATAGGTAAGAACAAATACGAGGCACAGAATCGTACTTTGGTTTCAGCTATAACAGGAGCCTCAACATCCTCTTTCGCTTGAGGTTCCATGGGAGCACTCTCAGTCAAATTGAATTTTCCATAAGCTAGATTCCCAGGTAAGCAGTTTTCTGGTACAATGCAATCTTTTAAGAGAAACAGAAGTCAAAGAAAAAAGGAACTTGCAAATTGAATAATCCTCAGGAAAAGAAAAATTGAGAAAGAACTGGCAGAGTTTATCAACAATGACAGAAAAACAAAGATAGCTGCAAGCGTCCTCTGAATGATTTGATATTTCATGAAAACAACATACTTTGATAACTATAGATAGGAGGTGAAAAAGGAAAGGCCAATGCTGCTTCTAATTCTATCCTCCTCGAAGCTGAATTTAAAAAAAAAATACTAAACAAAGCACCAGAAACCGTCTTCGATAAGTAAACACTACCAGAAATTCAGAAAAGAGTAGACCCCACACACAAGTTTGACAAAAAGTAGAAAGTTTTACACAGAAGAATGACATCAAAGATAAACCACCAGCATTGAGTACCTTATCAGCACAAAGTAGTTGAGAGACTAACTAAAATTCCAAGCGGATAGTTGTTTTGGGTTGATCAGAAATTTATAGTTCATGCACAAGTAATTCCAAGAAGGTTCTGAATTACCCTAAATTGACTCTCTCCGTCTGGGCAGTTGCTTTGGGATGATGAAATCTATTAACACATTACTATACAAGTAATTTCAGAAATTCAATAGGCAAGTGGCAGATGGAGTGTATATAGTTCACAATTCTTTCTTCTGGGGACAAGGCTTACCTTTAGATGTTGCTTTTGAACCTTCAACCTGCACATAAAAATTTCAAATAGATTACTTGAAAAATAACAAACAAATTCATAGATTGTCGGGAAAATTACTTGAGAACCAAGCAAATCCCTTCACAGTATATGGTAGAATGAGAAAAGATGCAAGTCAAGAATACACATCTTAGGTAGAAGGGAAGGGTTACTCACATGCCAGTGATCAGGAAACTTTTCAATGGACTGAAATCTTGAAGATTCACCTCTTTCCTTGAGCTTGCCAAAGTTATGCATCAAGCCACATGTCAAATGCAATTTAGCAAAAACTACAGAAGCATAAAATTTGTGTATTCCAAGAGTCAAACTTTCTATGTAAGTACAACAACATGTAACTGACCTCTAAACTTTTCAATTCTTCTTCTAAGATAACATGACCTGGGCTGACATCCGAGTCATCACTACCTAGCTCTTCTTGATTGGCATTTTCAGCTTCTTCTTCTTCCTTTTCGAGTTCAGCAAGTCGGGAAAATATGCGATCATATTCCTCATCTTTAACATGAGATACATCTTTAGCTTGAGAAGAAATAGGAAGCTCGGGTTCCACGATACCTGAGTTTCAAGCAGTTAAGAAAGTTCAGTGAATGAAATAAGCTGCAATTCAGAGCAATTAAGTGATGCTTGGTTACAAGTAGAACCACAAATCAAAACGATCAAAAAAAGAAAAAAATAGAATCACAAATCAAAGAACACACCAAAGACTAGTGAATGTTGCTGAAGGTAAGAACTCTCATCACAACACTGGAAGATTACTTCAGAAAGCCATCTTCACAACACAGGGAGTAGAGATGCTCTTTCGTCCCTCCATCCATGTGCGCAATATATATGAAAAAAGCATCCCCTTGGTTACACTTAAGATAATGGTCCATGAAAGGACAGTAGAAAGCCTGATGCCTTAGTTGCTTTTCACATGTGGAAAGAAACTATAAAAGCTACCTCTAACACACCCAATAGTCGATATAAAATCAGTCAGACGCATTAGAGACTCTGCTTCTGTCTCTAACAATATCTAGCAGGGTGGAAATGATTAAACTAAGTGGCTGATGATTAACTTGTCAATGTCCAATGAACTCGATAAAGATAGTCCAAATAACAAATGGTGGTTTAGATTTTCAAGTTTCTACAGGCCTTAGGAACTTATATTATGTTTGACGATATGGGTCTTGTATTAAAAACACGTTTTCAATAGTTTACAGTTCTATCATTACTCCCACTTGTGCACAATAAAAATTCTAAAACATGCCAAGCATTTTGCTCACTTTCAAGACTGAGATTTGAACAATGTTTTCTCCATAAAATTTAGGATCCATCAAAACACCAACCTTATATAATTAGCACTGTAACAACTAACAATCAAAAAGCATGCGTCAACTTCTTCGGAGAGGTTCTTTTCCATAGCAACATAAAAACAGAGAATTATCCAATACAATAGCATCTCATAGATGAGCCTATAACTTCAATTAGACATGTTACAAAATTTATAGCAATAACATTCTGATAAGAGGCAAAGACAGAATTTGAAGCTTATGAGCTCAGAATTTTAGTCTTTTTGAGTTACTTGGTTCTAAATCAATAATTTGTAGATAAATTTTCACAAGACAAATACATGGTTTGCCGAATCCGCTTCCTACACTCTAGTTCCGCCCCTGATTCTGATAGCAGAAACATTTAAAGATGCTTTTTACTAATCAAGAAAAAAATTTATAACTAGCAGAGTATAACATCAACATTAATTCGACTATTATATGTAAGACATAAACCAGTAACAGGTGGAACATGCCTATCATAGATGCCTCTTTAGGAGAAGTTTCCTCAACATAGTCTTCTCTTATCTCCACAAGACCCTCCTGTCAAAGATTGATTGGAATCATCAAATTGATATAACTATCTGAACTACAGAAACTAAAACGAATATGCACAAACAAAAAGAAAAATTACTCCCTCTATCCCAATTTTAGTGTCTTAGTTTGACTAAGCACGGAGTTTAAGAAATAAAGGGAGACTTTTGAATCTTGTGATCTTAAATTAAAGATGTGTGTAGTACTTTAAAGCTTATGATCTTAAACTTGCCAGGTAGAATGTTGGAATTGGAAAACTTACTAAATTTAGAAAGGACATTCTTTTTGGGACAGATAAAATAGGAAAGACATTTAAATTGGGATGAAGGGAGTAATACAATAAATCAAACTGTGAACATCCCAACTATCAACTAATGCTTACGGTGCACATATACATTCATATGACAAGCAAACCAGTGAGAAGTATCTATCAAAAAATTCACACCAAATAGGCAAGTCAATATCAAGTCATCTCAAACTAACTCAAGTTTTTGCATTTCTCAAATTTAAGTCCCAACACACTCTCATGTCATATCACCAAATAAGTTTCTGTATCACTTGAAACACTGAAGTTCTATTATCATTACCTGCTGCATCCAAATAAGCTTTCTAGCACTTCTAAACACGGTAGTTCTATCATAACATATTAGTAACTCAAACACTTAGGAAAGCAATACCATGTCAAAATGTTCAAGCACCATATGACAGAACCAACAAGCATACCGCTGCCTCAGAAGCTGTAGCACAAAAAAATGAGGCCTCAGCCTTAAGGTCTTGCATTAAAGCCTTTACAGACTCCACTTGGATCTCCAATGCCTTCCCTCTTCTGTTCATTATCTCAACTGTTTGCTTCGCTGTCCTCTCAGCATAATGACCCTCTCCTAGAAGAACCTGCATACACGAGTGAAGTAGAAAATTATATTCAAAAAGTTACAACTAGAAAAGGAATCTAAGAGCAAAATTTCAGGTATTTGTCAGTAAAAAAAAAAGATGAAGCATATTTTCATAATTAACCAAAGATCACTTGCTAATTAGCCAGACAAAATAGCAAGTTAAATCTTAGGTTTTAAACTTAGAAATGATTGTCTAAACAGCAGAGACTTAGACTTATCAAACAGATGCAAAAAAATAATAAATGAGAATTCAGGAAAGAGGAAATGAAGCATTTTCCATGATTTGGCAAAGAAGATCCTACCACTATCAGATGCCTCGTTGGAGAACAATAACCTTTCCAGTTTTACTGATATATTAATCAATAAATCATCCGATTGGACAGTTTTAAAGAAATGGTTCATTTTGATCAAGGAAGAGAACTGGCAATAGATCAACGACAGCTCAATATCAAACTAGTTGGGCCGACTATACCGATTCCGCTCTACTCATTCTGCTCTACTTAGGTCATTAAGAGGATTCATCATAGTGATACTATTCTTATAACAGTCATCAACTTATCACAATCCTCCTCCCTTATTTGGGCTTGCAACAAGAAATACTTTGCACATAATGGGAGTTTGATCAAGGAAGAGCTTCTGACAGGAAAAAAAAAGTTTCCCTTTAATCCAAAAAGAAAGACAAAAACTTTATGCAGGAAGGCCAAAATTTTCTGCATTTAGCATCATGTACAATCAACTGATAAGCCTTGCACCCAGTGGCAAAGCCACATACAATGGAGGGGATTCATCGGAAAGTTTTACTGCCTAAATAAGGTAAAAAGGATTTTTTTAAGCATATATAAAACTTTGAATCCCCTTAACAGGTTCAACTCTCAAGTGTGACATTTTTGAATCCCCTTGTCAGAACTCTGATTCCGCCACTGTTATTGCACCTCGAGTATTGCTTGTTAGTATTGTCTTTAGTATTCTCATATT
Source organism: Solanum lignicaule (assembly GCA_029582545.1). Classification (NCBI taxonomy): domain Eukaryota; kingdom Viridiplantae; phylum Streptophyta; class Magnoliopsida; order Solanales; family Solanaceae; genus Solanum; species Solanum lignicaule. Next base: position 10,900 of record JAJOOF010005258.1, read on the forward strand.
ACCTCATTCTTCTATTTTATTATTACCTTCGGTTAGCATACTATTTGTTGTTACTACTGTTCTTTTCTCCACTATTTTCTATATGTATGGTTTCTTCACTAATGTACTTCCCTTTCTTACTGATTTGATAATTTTTACTTGATCCGAGATCTATCGGAAACAACGTCTCTACCTTAACAACCTTCCCAAGATAGGGGCAAGGCTGCATACACATCACACTCTCCAGACTCCACTTATGGGATTACACACTGGGTATGTTGTTGTTTTTGTTTGCTGAAACGACACAAGAAAAAAGGCTCATACTATTGAAATTGCTTACAACAACAACATACCTAATATAATACCACAAAGTGGGTTCTGGGGAGGGCAGAGCGTACGAGAAGCTTATCCCTACCTCAAAGGTAGAGACATTGTTTGTGATAAACCCTCGGCTCAAGGAAAAAATAGTGACAGTCCAGAAAAAAAGTAATAGAAGTACAAGAAATAGCAGATAGTAACAAAAATTGCAGACAGTAACTACAACAAAATAATATGATTGCCAAAGTACAAAAAACAACAAGTAATAACAGAAATCGAAACTGAGCAATACTACAACTACAACTACTGAAATCGCTTAGCGAATAAATTACCAGAAATTCATTGGTGTGAATCAATCGGCCAGGAAAAAATGCAGCTTTACCAAACGGAACCTGAAATGTTGCAAAAAGGCGAACGCATTAATCGCCTAGACATACAACAAGCAGATAACACTCTACTATCCATTCAAAAATAAAAAAAAGTACAGTAAACAAAATTCACCATGATATCATGATGGAGCTCATCGGGGAGTCGCTGAACAAGGTTAATAAGAGTATTATTGTCGGCGGCAAAATCTCGGAGCTGGTCCAGCTGCTTCTGCCGCTCCGATATAGTTTCCTCCACACGCTTCGCTGCTTTCTGTGCTTCTTCCACCGGAAACAGTGAGGATAGTGACGTCACCGTTCCCTTTACTGATTCTGCCATGACTTCACTTGCCGGCAAACACCGGCAGCAACAATTTCCTCTTTCCGGCCTGTGTTTCGCGCGGAGAAAGAAAATTAGGGTGCCTTTCAAAAAAAAAATTGGAAAGATTTAGTTTACATAAAGTAATTTTGGGGGAAATATGTCAAAAAAAAAAGTTTTTGAAAAAATATATTTTAATTTACATATAATACATGTAAAATGAAAGGATTATTAGAAAAAATAGTGAATATATCATTTTTATGCGCATTGCACGGCTATATATTAATTTATATTTTAATTTCATAAAATATCAAATAGTTCAAATATTTTTACCTATTTGTCCTTTATTATTTTATGTTTCATTAATAAATTAATATTCTTTTCAAATTAACAATTTATTATTTAAATTTTTTCACATGAAATGGTACATTTTGCATATATTTTTTTCGAATTAAAAAAGTTCAAAATATTCTTTATATTTTAAAATTTGTGTTAAAGTATAATAGAAAAATGATTTAAAATTAAGTGAATATAAAATAATGTAATAACTAATAATAATACAAACATGTACGTGACTTATACATTTTTTAATAATCATTGAAAATAATTAATTACAAATAGTGAATCAGTTACTTGTTATATTATTTTTAAAATCATTAATTTAATCTTTTAAACTTTCGCAGAAGAAAATAATAATTTAAATTTTTATCAATGATTAGATGTCAAGGAACTTACCAATTTTTCTAGTATTCTAATATAGTAATTACTGCGTAAATTCCTTTTATGACTATTATAAAGTTTATCATAATTTTTTGTACTGATTATTTTAATACAACGTGTAATCATATAAAATCAATGCATTATATGTAGTTTCTTAAAGATTTATGTGTAAAATATCCTTCATTAAACTAATGGAAGAATTTTACGCAGCAAAACAATTTTGTTTTAAAAAGAATCAAACTTTCATATAAAATATATTGATAACTAAGATTAAAACTCATCACTGGATATTAAAATAAAAAGTGCCAATTTAATTATCTATTAAAACTTTCTAATGTTTTCCTTTATTTGGTATTATGCCATGTATAACGTGATATTAGTAATGCAATAAGTTTTAATGCACGTATTAGTATGGTTAAATATATAATTGTCCATCAATTTCTCTTTACATCTTTATCATCGTATATATGAAGAATATTTTTTAAAAAAAAAAATAGATTATTAATACACTATAATCTATATCCGTCAATATTCTTTAAAGCTTATCAAATGATCCCCTTAAAGAAAATAGAAAATTTTAAAAGATTAAAAATACTTGATCGTCTTGAGGGGGCTTATTAACAATTTAACTTTAAAATACACTTATTTTTTTAAAATGATTTATAACTACATAAACATTTATGACTTATTTTAGAGCAGGAGCTTCAAAAATCCTTTTTTCTTTTTTAAACTTCATGTAAAATTAAATTAATTCATATAATTTAAGATTTGAGACAGTAATATAAATCGGGACGGAAAAAATATTTATTAGGCAAAGCTGTCAACAAGTACAAAAAGAGATATGGAGACAAATTCAATAAGATTCCTTTCATGACAGCTCAATCACAACAATCATCAATGAACTCATCCAAGTCAACTTAATCTATTCTCAAATGCAAATAATTTCACTTACATTACATCTCATATTTATATTTACACCAAATTACATCAATCAGAGATTTTGGATAATATTTGATTAACCTCAAAAATAAAATATAAAAGTATTGAAAATATTTTTAAATTTAATGCGAATTATTAATTTTATCTTTGAATTATTGATAATTTTGAAAATATTTTTTTATTTGACTGATTGAACTTAAATATATCATCGATCTTATAATATAAGTGAAATACACCCTTGGATTTTCACCAAATTTAGGGGTGTTTTCTACACTTCTCTCGTTTTTTATTAAGAATCTCGTGCTCCTACAAGAGTTTGAGATCATTTGTTATGTCACTGAGGACATATTTAAGTTTAGTCACTCAAGTAAAAATGTGTTTTTAAGACTGTCAATAGTTTAAAAATAAAACAAATAATATTTGCCAAGTTAAAAAACGTTTTTATTACTTCTCCCTAAATAAAATATGGTACTACTGTCTACTTGTACTCAAAAGTTGGAAAGTAATTTTGGAACTTAAAAAGTACTTCCTCCGTTTCACAAAGAATGATCTAGTTTGACTTGACACGGAGTTTAAGAAAATAAAGAAGACTTTTGAATTTTGTGGTCCTAAATTAAAGTTATGTCACATGTACAAAATTGCCTTTAATCTTGTGGCCTTAAACATGTCACGTGAAAAACTGAAATTAAAATATTACCAAAAAAAAAAAAAAGGTAATTCTTTTTTAAACAGACTAAAAAGGAAAGGAGATCATTTTTTTTAAAACTGAGGGAGTAACATCTATGACATTCATTTTCCTAATAAATAAATAAATTATTACATTTTTTTTTTATCAAATATGTATTAACTTCCACCAATATAAGTACCCAATAACTAAGTTTAAGTCCTCTAGATTCTCAATTTAACCACTTGACTACATTTCTTAATACAATCACTCTTAAAATATTTGCTACAATATTCGTATTTTTAACCTGAGAAAAAAGAAAATAATTTTATTTTAACAATTACGTATTTAAATATGCTTTTACTTATAATTTTTGTTTATCTTTATGTATGAAGTCACAAAAAAGTAGAAAAATACTTCTTTATCAATTAAATCAAAAAGTGAAATATTAAAGATTAAAAATTAATAACATATATCTTAATTTATTTAATATCAATTTAACATATATATATATATAAAATAAAAAATCGAAACCAACCAAACCGCACCCTACCAAATTAGGAAAACATTCACCCCACTTCTTCATCACTAATCAATATTATATGTGAATACTAGTTGTTTATAGAACCTAATTAACAAACATAATATTCTAATTAATTATGTACCAATAATTTATGTTTTGTTAAATAAATAAAATTAAGACAAAAACGGTACTAGTGGGATTTCTATTTTCTTGTCCAGAATTGAGCAGTGAAGGCCCTTTTTGTTGGAACCAAAAAAACAAATTATCTATTTAGGTTGTAAGATTAGCCGTTGAGCTCTCATTTTCTCAAAAATTTGCTGGTGTTTTGGTGCTTGTTGTTGGGTTGTTAGTTCTAAGATTTTTTGTTTTTGTTTTTTTTGACTTCACTTGAAGTAACCCCATTTGTTTGTACATCTTAAATATCTCCTTTTAAACTGTAATGGACTTAATTTTTTCATCTGGGTTGATCTTAAATTGCTTGAAGGAGAAGAATTGGAGTTGATCTTGAAATGGGTGTGGCTAAAAATTTGATCTTTTTAACACAGAATTCTGGGGTTTGGCTTAGAATTCTGTTTTATTTATGGTTTTTCTTTGGAGGGTTTTGCCAAGTAAAGGGACTCAGACCTCTTAGAGAAAAGTATCGTTCGTGGGGCGATGAGGTTAGTAACTTGCAATTGTTTTTTATATGTGTTGTTTTTTCCCAGTTAGGATTACTTCAATTTGGTGTATGTTTTGTATTGATGGTAATTCTGGTCTCAATTGTTTTGAGTTTTTGAAGTTGTGATTTTTGGAACTTGAAGTTGTGTTTGGACTGCATTTTAGCTTCCTGTGTGTTGCCTGAAATGAGAGCATTCTTGTGGGTGTTTGATGCATTTGACTTTTGCAATCTGGAAATTTCAATTGAATTTGAGAAAAAGTTCTAACTTTTTTGGTGATAGATGTGGATTTGTGATAAATGTGATTTCATCACATGTTTAGAGCCTAGCTCAGCTCAAACTCAAAAGGGTTTCCGAGACTTGATTGATAGGAAAGAGAGAATAAGAGACTTTGGTGAGGTTTTACCTACATGTAGTGCTTATTTGTTAGTGCTTTATATCAGAATGGTCACCATATACCTGGGATGAAACTGATATGAGGTGGTTGAAGTTCAAAGTTTCCATTTATTGAGGTGATTAATTAAAGTTAAGTATATTTACAGTTGATCGACTTTGATCCAAGATCAGCGGGCATCATGGCACTTCTGCAGCAAAGATAGAGAAAGAAAATGATAGAAAAATTAAAAAAAGGAAAGACATGGTTCTGCTACATCTTGTCATCTTAATAGAAGGTCATTTCAGTGTATTTGAAGTGATAAATAATATCATCATGGTTATCTATCTGTAGAATGATCATTTGGAGCTATTTTTACTCATTTTTCCCTGGTAAGTTTGAGTTTGTATCAGAGTTTTGCCTTATAGGGTGGCATCCATTTCGAGAAATCCTTGATCTACAAATGGAAAGTTGGACTCTTATCAGGAATAGGAATGGGGACTCAAACATTCTTGAAACCACATAGCAGTAGGAGGTTTGACCTTCTTTAAGCTTCAATGACTCGTGAAAGATAGCAAAAGATCTACACTGTCTGATAGTTATTTTTGTTTAGTTGAGAACTATCTTATAATAGAACCAATGCTTGTTGTTTTTCAAAAAATATAACATTAGTCATTTCTTTAGTGCACATCAAACATAGGAGGTATGGGACCTAAGGATATAACATGTCTGGATGCAGCAGTGTTCCAAAACTTGGCTTGTGAGAGGAAGTCAATCTTGAGAACTTGGACCATTTGAGTCTTGCTAATATAAGCCTTTTCCCTTAGGTATTAGTCTTAAGAAATTCACAAGTATGGGATTTATTTTAAAACCGTAGTGCTTTTCCAGCCCACAATACCATGAATTAGTGCCAAAGGCTCTCTTTTTGAAGCAATTACCTAGCAGATTTTAAGCCTTGGTGGAAAGGTTATTCAGTAATTGTGTCTTTGGGAGGTAGGAAGAACCCAGTGAAATAGTTAATGTATAAGCAAAGTGGCCCACACCTCCATCATAAGAATAAAAGGTCTCTTTATAGCAAGAATCACTTGTTGGAGATCTTTCTAGCACTGTTGTGATTCGCTTATCAAAACTTTAAGAAAATGTTTACAATTTAGTTTTCACCTTCTAAGCTTTCGTAAATCCTATTCTGGGAGATGTTTGCCTTGAAATTGTATGTCCTCCAAGAAAGCCAAGTTTGTCCAACCTTTGTCGGAACCAAGAAATTGACATGATATCAATGATAAGACTATAATGAGATTAAAGGAGACAACAATATTCTAGCTAAATGTTGAAACATTTGCTCTTAGTATATATTTTGCAAGGAAATAACTTGCCTCTATAAGAACTTGTCTAATAATTGGTGAAGATCCATAAGGAATGATTTGTTATGGAGATTATTCAGCGTCAATTCCCTCTTCTTCTCCCCCAACCCTGTCCCTGCTAGATAGAAGAAAAGAAAAAGTTTTGACCCATCTCACTGAAGGACCTGATTTATTTTTTCAAGGAGCTGCGAAGTTAGTTTAACTCCTTTACGTAAGATGGATGTAAGAGTGAGCGCAGAAATGCCAATTGACATTTCAGTCTGGCTATATTTAGCTGCCTTTATGAGATAGGATCAATGTGAAAAATCCTATTTCAGTGTAATATTTTTTGAGCTCATTTGCAAATTAAGCATATTGAAGCCTGGAGGGTATTCTACTCGTGCATGGCTAACATGAGGGTTATGTTGCTCGAACTCTTCAAAAATGTCAACGGGTGAGTGTCGGATTCTTCAGAATTAGTGTACTTTTGGAGGAATCTGACACGGGTGCAACATCAAAAGTGAAGAGTCCATGCAACTTAGCATGAGGGTCATGACATTATTACTTAACTGTCTACGGCCTTACTGCTCCCAGGATTTCTGTTCAACAGTAAAGATAGTACAACACGGGATGTGTACAGGTGCATGCACGAGTTTGAAACCTTAATTGAAAGAAATCTGTTTTTTAGATAGAGAAGGGTAGAGGGGAGGACCAATCGTCCATCGAGTTTTGAAGCTGAAAGAATGGATCTTTTTTGGGTCAATATTAGTGCTAGTGGAGCAACATCCCGTGCCCCGTGTCTTCTCTTTCTTCTTCTATGGGTCCAACTAAACATTGCTTCTTTTGCGGCGACTTCACCCACTATAGTCCAAATCATCTCAGTATCCCCCACCCAACACAGACTCTAGACTACAGACGCTATCTCACAGTCATCAAAATAAAAGAGAAAAGAAAAAGTGACTCTGATTATAGTATGCCTGCTTGTTTTTCCTGCCTAATCGCTGATCACATTCTTCATGTTTTTGGTAGCAGTGGCTTTCTGCAAGGAAGGATGAGAATGAATTTGGGCCATTTTCTGCTTGGAATATAACAGGAACCTTCAGAGGTCAGTAAGCTAACTTGTTTTCTGGTGCTTATGTTGCATTTGAGTTTTGGGACATATTCTTTATGTTCTTCTTTTACTTATCTGATGACTAATTTCTTGTGAAGATAATGATAGTACCTAATCTGTTTTGTTAAATACACTGGGCTAAGAAGATAAAACTGATGCTATTGATTGAGCAGAACACATCTCAAAGAAAACGAAGAAATATCATACTTCCTTAAATAAATAAACTTTCCTTGCTACTACTGTCTTGAATCTAATAATATTTTCCTCTGAAATTCAGGGTCTTGGAGGTTCCTAGATTCAAAGAATAGCTCTTCCCTTTTTCCTGATTTCAAGAAATCCAATGGAAACTCTGTCCTGGAATTGATTAGTACTCCTACAAAAATAACTGGTGTACACTATGTTCAGGTAGTTCTGTCATCATAATTATCACTATTTATACAAATTTGTGTTTACTCGGGGCCTTTTTTTTCACGAACTTACTTGTCTCTCCGTATCAAAAGAAATGAAAAATAAAAAAGATGTTGTATCTCTGTAGTTTCTACCAGATGATGATTACTGGAATATAAGTCGCCACCAAAAAGGAAAGAAGTTACTTTACTGAAATTGGATGAAATACAAAACCTTCATTTGTCTTTTTTTTTTTAATCTCGGAAAAAGGAAGTCTTGCACAACAAATTGCATGCCATGATTGATTGTGTTGCTTGTTTTCTCATCTGACAAAGAATGGGGAGTCATAAACTGTTATTGTTGCTGTAAGCCTGTAACTTTGAAGTCTCTATTCCATGTTAGTCTTGGTTTTGGAGATGACTAAAAACTCCCTTAAGAAGATTGCTTATATCATATGATTATTCTAGAGCCTATGCCATTTACCCAAATCCGAAGCTTGTACTTTGGTTGGATACAATATTTCAGCCAGAACAAATTTTTATTTAACATCCCTACTAGAATCACGAGCAGAGTATCTTCCATTTATTGCTGTGATTGATAGTCTTTAATCATGGTGGTGTATGATTAGGGGTGGCAAATGGTTGGATTTGATCGGATTTGGATGGATTGAACAAAAATGGTTTGGATTACAATCCACCCAAATAGAATATGGGTAAATATGGATTTGGTCAACTATGGTTTGGGTAAAATGGTTCTAACCCATTTAAAAAAATCTGTTTTTCAAAAAAAAAACTACCCCCACCCCCGGGCCCCACTCCTCGGGGTGCCCCACCCCCCCACCTTCCACCAACCTACCCCTAATTTTTTTTTTGTTTTCCAAAAACAAAAAAAATCTGTTTTTTCAAAAAAAAAATGTACTCCCTCCCCCCTCTCCACCCCTACCAATCGACCCCTAAATTTTGTTGTTTTCCAAAAACAAAAAAAAATCTGTTTATTCAAAAAAAAATTTACCCCCTCCCCCCACCCCCAGGCACCCCTCCCCCCACACACACCTTCCACCAACCTACCCTTAAATTTTTTTTGTTTTCCA
>JAJOOF010005270.1:0-80306 GCA_029582545.1 Solanum lignicaule
GAGGAAAAGAGAAATGAGATTTTGATTTGGAAATATAAAGAAATATATATAAAAGGGATTCATTAAGGGTAGGATTGTCATTTCAGCATTTTTTTACCGTTGTGGGCCTCGAAAATAACTCCCAACTCGCGCAGAATTCGTGCATATCACGCATTTTGCCAGGTAGGACTCATGTGTTTATCTATTAAAAGGTTGGATAGTTAAAGTGCCTATTTGTGCACTATGAAAGTTGGAGGTCAAACTTAAAATTTGAAGCCAAGTTTAGGGGTCAATATATGTATTATGCCATATATATATATAGTACTCTTATGAAAAATATAAATTGGTCACTTGGCATCTTAGTTTTTCCAATTAGTATTGATTTAGTGATGAAATTAATTTAATAAAACTCACTTAGTTTTCCAATTAGTATTGATTTAGTGGTGAAATTAATTTGACAAAAGTCATTTGATTTGATTCAATATTTAGAATTCATTTGGAACAAGTGGCAAAGTTGTAGCACCAAAGGTTAAAGGAGATAGAGTTGCATTTTAGGAATCGTAAACCAATCTATGGTTGGTCATATCAACTCGTAGATTGACACATTTCTATATTTAGTAACAATTTAATTTTAAAATGTCTATTTTATTCTTATGGAATGATTTATAGCCACACAAATATTGAAAATATGTCCTTCTTTCTTAAATTTCGAGTCAAATCAAACTACATTAAATAAATTAAGACGAAAGAATGGAGATTTATGTGTCGTACTAAATAATAAATATATTGCATAGCGGCCAATACACAATAAATAATATCTTTCATCATATGACGAATTAGGTGTCCCATGACGGTCTATGAGTTTTTTTTCCATGCCACCAAATTTGCATCATTTGGAATTCAGAGTAAAACGTTATGACTATTTTACCAGAAACTATCCTAACGTCTTCTAGAACTAAAATCAAACTATATAACTCTTATTATTTGATATGATAAAATTTTACGTCTTCTAGAACTAAAATTCAAACTATATAACTCTTATTATTTGATATAATAAAATTTCTCATATTTGCATAAATATAAGCACTCACATAAGATGCCAAATAATTTTGTGTAATCAAACATTTTTTCCATAACTCTAAACTGTACACTTTCTTAGCAATTTTCAAATATTGAATTTCTAACGAGAATCATGAATTCCATTCAAGAAATATGTTTTCATAATAAGTTTAATAATATTATAGCATATATACAAATTTAAAAACAGACAAAAATAATTAATATTGATTTAACTAAAAATTAAAAAATGTTTGTCAAGTAAATTCTCCTCTATTTATATATTGGTCAACATAATGATATTGTTTTAATTACTTGTCATTAAGAAAATCTCTAGTATTAAATATTTCAGTTACTACAATTAAGTAGAACCTCCTAAATTGTAGTATAAAAAAATGATTGAACTGACTATTTTATTCACTAAAAAATATTCATCAATGGAAAACTCTGGTGTCTATTCTATTTTTTCTCATTACTTACATTTATGGTATGTACACAATTATTATAATTTCTATTTGCTTTTCAACTTGAACCATAATTATTTTCTCATTTGTGTCAAGTTTCTTTTTCATTGCACTAAAATAAAAGAACTTTTTTCTTCATTGATTTTCTCCTTCTTGTGATTTTTGTATTCTTACACTAATTAAAGAGAAAGCGATCGATGTATTATAAATAAAACTATAGAAGATGAAGATTTAAATTCTCGATCCATTGATTTTGTATTTCAATGCTATGGACAAATTTTCTTAATATTTATTATTTTTATTTTTGCAGCTATGTTGATAATGACACAAATGCCCTTAACAAATGGGATTGTATGTGAAGCAGAACTTCAAATTGCTTGTAAGGATGGAAATGTATTATATTGTGGCTCCCTATGTTACGATAAATATGGAGAAAATTATATGTCAACAGAGTGTGTGGAGAAAATTGTAGGTTACCCTATGTGTGTGTGTGTTTACAAGAGTGAGTATGGTTGTCCACCAAACCAAAAATAATATTAGAAATTGTATAATTTTTTTTCCAAAAAAGAATATCATGATAATATTTATCTTTATCAGATTATATAATTTATAAAGAGATGTTGAGAAAACCACTTTATAGTTTTAGTTTGATTGTTATTTTTTCATGTCTTAAGTTGAATTTGTTAATTATATTTTGATTTTTTACTTGTTTAATATTGACTTGACACTTAACTTGTTCAATATTGACTTGCACGTGACTTTATGGAGTAATAAATAGAATGACAATTTTAGTACATCACTTTTCGAATATAATAAATTCAATTATTTGAAAAATGCATTCAGAAGTGAATATTGTTAAACTAGATAATTATATTTTGAAATTTTAAATTAAATAAATACATTTTAAGTATAGTGGATATGTAAAAGTGGATGGAAGGAGTCGTATTTTTTTTACGTAGTTTTCAAATATATAAATTTTATTTTAAAAATATAAAGATTATATATTCAAATCCATGGTTTAAATAGAAAAAATTGACTCTCGAAATACGAACTATACTACATAAATTGAGACTTAGTATAATATGATTTTAAAAATCTTTTCAAAGCAACAGATAAATAAGAATACTACACATATCATGTTGTAATTTTTCAAAATATTTTGATTAGACAAATTAAAAGGTTAGATCACAAATAATTTTCACAATTATGAGACTGAAGACAGAAAATGTTTAGACTTTGACTTTTTCCTTTTTTTTTTTTTTACTCAATAGAGTTTTGAATCTTTTTCATTATGTTTTGTCTTCCACTTTTATTATATAGTTTTTAATAAGTATTAAATAATAGTTTTCAATAGTACTTTATTTATGCAATTTTCTATCATGATTTATGAACGATTGGTTTGAAGCGATCCTATATTTTGTAATGATGCATATTCGATAATATAAATATTGATTCTCTGTTCAAGAAAAATGTGACGAATTCTGAATATTTGTTAAGGGGGCTTGAAACATAAAAGTATAGTTCTTAGGATTTAAACTTGCAATCTTAAGGTGAATTTTGAACTCACTAAACCATTGAGTCGACGACCCTCTAGTTTTGTAACGAGGAGATTCAAAATCTATAAATACACATTTAAAAACATATATCTTATATATACAATATAATTTTTTGCCGAGATGGATTCGGGTGAATACCCTGACGCCCTCCTAGATTCGAATCATTCTTACATTTTCAATCCGTTTCAAAACCATGGAGAGCTATAACATCCAATGGAGTTTCAACCCGTTTCAAAGCCATGGAGAGCTATGATATTCAACGGAGAAATAATAGATAGTAACAACATCAAATCAGTCGTTATATCTAATAAATTTAACCATCAAAACAAACAATACGATTCGATATAATAGTTCACAATCATCCAAACAAGCTGTAACTATATATAATATATAACTTATATTATAACAAGGAAACCATAACATAAAATTAAAATAGGAAGATTACAAGTCCAAATGTCTTAAAACTCTTAAACTTGGTGATGAGAATACACTTTCTGCAAAACAAAAAACATTGTAAATACAACCCTTTCCTGGTAACTGCTGAATTTTCAAATATTTCCAACTATTTTTCCTAATATCATAAATATATAATGCCGAAAAATACGATTCTGACACGATAAATACAATCTCTCCATCACAAGAATTGCAAATTTCTTTACTAGTATAATAACCCAACTCAACTTCTTGAGTAAAGCGAATGATATGTCTCCTCCATCGAGAATTTCTTAAAATCCACAAATTCTCTTCACCAAACAACTTTGAATTGTTCACGACTCCTAATTTTCCATTCACATCTATCAGATTGTAATCCCCGAAATTATTAGAACCAAAATTCTTCCATAATTTGATAACTCTAAACTTTTCACCTTTAACATCGAATGCAACAATAGCCTTGTTAATCTTGTAATCCAACATATAGATAACTCCGTTGACACAAACTCTTCGATTAAAAGATGGGACAAAATCAACCGTACTTTCAATCTCTCTCCATTCTTCGTCTATACTTAATGTGAATACCCAATTTTTTGTGGGCCTACTTCCTCTCTTAAATTCTTGTGTCATCAATACTTTATATTTTTTTTCTTCGGGTTCATAACCTAATGAATAATTATACATTAAAGGATCAATTGTGCTTCCACATCTTCTTAGATTGGGAAGACGTATTACTTCTCTTGTACTCGGATTCCAAATTCTAGGGGTTTCCACATTATCTTTCCACATGCAAAATAAACCATTAGCATACATTACATAATCATAACGATTATTAGGGTTCCATTTATAGGTTTTTCCATCTCCATTTCGCTCAATTGTGTAAAAACCTTCTATTTTTCGTAATATGAATTTTGTTCCACCATCACGAATCATAGAACGACGGTGATGAATATCTACGAATTCTGATTCCAACATAAGAGAATAGATTTTTTTCGAAACGCACCTGAATTGCACCAACGACTTGACAGGAAGCCATGAAAATATTTCGAAAATTATTTCTTCGGGAAAAATAGGATTTCTTGTATTAGGTTTCATCGCGTATGAGTAGAAGGAGGCTGAATTAGCAATAAATTAAACAAACCTGTGTCAATTAAAATACCCTTAACCAATTTGAAAAATATTTCTGAGTAGCAATTAATGTTTAACCAATTTTTTTTTTTTAAATGTTTCTCACTTTATTAAATAAAAGGGATATTAATTTGCATAAATCAATCCTTTTTTATTTGGTAATTAAGTTTATTATTTGGCACCGTTTGTTTATTCCTAGTATAAACCATATTAAAGGAAATTAAAGAATCCTTTTTCTTTTCCATCTCTTATACTCCCTCTCTCCGTCCCTTTTTACTTGTTTATGTCTGACTTGACATATGCTTTAAAAAACAATAAATAGAGGGTTGATTTTATATATCATCCCAATAAGTCATCTAAATATTGAAAAATGAATAATATTTAATAGCAAAGTTGATGACTACAAGGTTATAATAATGATGTATGGCTCGTTTTATTGTGTCTACTCTTTGAATAACAATTCCCAGGACATTGTGTCAAAATTCTACAATTATATATTTTGACATTAAGTCAGATGAATTGAAAAAGCTCCCAACGCGTAAAGAATTGAACATATGGATCATGGATCATCTATAATACTAAACGACAACAATTTATCGCTAGCGTAAGTGATTACGAGAATGTGTAATTTCTTCCCATAGCCTCAATATGTTTGGATAATTTATAGGTTAAAACCGAGTTATTATCACTTAAAGTCGGCATTTTAAAATCCATAATCCGAAATACTGAGTTGCAATATCACAAAATCATTGAAACAAAAACAAATAGAAACAAAATAAAAATATGAATGAGAAGAATAATACTAATTAAAGACAACGTACATTACCAAACTTAACTATCAAAGAACGTGTAGTGGATGGTTGCTCCTCTTCACTAAAGGTCTCGGATTCAAGCCCTAGGTATGGAAAAATCCTTGATATGGAGTGCCCCAAATAGGGCCTCGGACTCCAATAAGGATATCAGACACCATGTGGAAAAAGAAGAAGACATTAATTTAATTTTGTCTAGGAAAACATAAGCTATCCAAACATGTTGCATCTTGAGAAAACAACATAAACTCATGATAATTCAATTTATAAGATTTCGTAACAAATCTTTGTTCTTCGATATTATAAATTGAAAGATCATGATGAATACCATTCATTAATCTACAAAAGATAATTTCACCATTTCCCGTGCAACACAAAGGATGAGTTCGCATTACTAAATGATATTCCTCCATAGATAATATTCCTCGAACGTCGCAAAAAGGCTTCGTTACCAATCTCCATCCATCTTGTTCCATGATCCAGATGTTCGATTTCATATTAAACTTCTTAACGTTGTATAAACCAAGACAACCTTTCAAAGCACATGGAAGGAGCCAATGATCATTATATAAATCCGGTGGTGGAAGTGGAATCTCCTTTAACTCGTTTGACTTTACATCAAAATATATGATTGTACATGATTACCAACATTAATCTCATCAAGTTTCCACAATAGAGACCAATATACACAACCTTCAATGCTAATACCTCGACTAATACCTCGACTAATACCTCGATTCCAATAACAAGATCTTAGTAATTCAATATTAAGGAGGCGTATGAGATTTGTTTTTATCATCCAAGAACGTGTACTCGTAGAGTAGACAACATAAAACAATCTATATATCAATATAACCTTGTAATCATCAGTACTGATAGAATCATCGTAACACAAACCACAAGCATGAGGAAGCATGTAGTCGTTCACATATAGATATGATTCGAGATTTCGGTGTTGTCTAGTTGATGGATTCCACAAAACAAAATTCATATAATTTTCTTCCTTTAATAGTAACAAACCGTCAAGTGAGCATAAGACTACATAATTCTTCAAAAGAAACTTTTCTTGAGTTTCACTAATAAATTTGGGATTTTCAATGTCAATCAATTTGAATTCTCCACTAGTTCTGTTCTTTAACAAGAGCTTTCTACGGCCCAAAGCTTTGGATTGATCGCGTTGAGCTTTAACGAATGTATCTTCAGAGATTATAGCTCTCCAATAGGTAGAAACAGATTTAAAACGTAACAAAGATTTAATTGAAAGCCCCATAAAGACGGAAAATAGAATATCATATGGAAGAAGAGGTAAACCGTCTTCCGTAATTGTTGAGAAAGAATTTTTACTACGGAGATTCAACTATAATCAATTAATATAGAAAACGTTGAGGAATAGGACAACAAAAATAGGTTTACTTTTCTTTTTATGGAAGACAAACTTTGCCAAATATTTTATTATTTTTCCTCGATTGAATTTGGAATTATTTGGGCCAAATTCAGTTTTTGCAAATTGTAGGCCTTTTAGACCATGAAATAATATAAAAAAATTTATGGCAAATTACAGAAATCATATACTTTTAAGGCAAAATTACAATTTATCCCTTAAAAGTTTATAATTACAGAAATTCCTCATTTTCGCGCATCATATTAGTGTATCAGCGCTTATATTATTGTATCTCGCGCATCAGATTAATGTATCAGCGCTTATATTATTGTATCTCACGCATGTATCATCACTTATCTATCTCTGATACATTAATCTGATGTGCGAGATACAATAATATAAGTGATGATACATTAATCTGATGCGCGAGATACAATAATATAAGCGCTGATACACTAATCTGATGCGCGAAAATGAGGGATTTTGGAGATTTGTAAAACTTATAGGGGATAATGGTAATAAGTAAACTAAAATGTGAGATTTCTATAATTTTTCCAAAAATTTTATGAGAAAACGTCAGATTATGCTTTAATTTTTTTAAAGCTATAACGAACTTTAAACGACAGTTTAATATTTATTGGTAAGGTTGAGCACTATACAAACACCAAACCGAGTTTCTTTTTATATATTTATTTATTTATTATGTCTCGTTGGTGTTGATTGATGCACAAAATTTAATGAATATTGAACCTTAATAAAGTTAAACAAGTTGGTGGAGATATTTTTAGAAAACTACTAGGAAATATAATCATGTTAACTAACTTTTAATAAATGGTGTTGATATAATTCTCCGACAGACAACGGAGTTTAATAACGATAGAAAGACTGTTGAAGCTTAGGGTCTAAAACAAGCTATAGATATCTATTTTCAATTGTTACTCTGTCATATAATTTGTAGCTCATATTCATTTCATTTTATATACAGTAAGTCAGTAACCAAACATTTACAAGTAAAATCGTCCATGTATGTTTTCTCCGCGTGATTGTAACGATGCAATCTAAGAAATATAGCAGGGGATCGGGGTAGGGCAACACACAAGGACTTTCAGGGAACGTTTCGTTCTAAAGGATTAACGTGTTACCAGATTCTGATCACGAGGAAGCTGAAGTGCTGAGATCTGGTGGTGGTGAGCATTTTGCTTGAACAGCCAAACTCTTCACAACGTGTCGACATGGATCTCCAAATACACTATTGGAAATGCCGATGCTGCAACTAGTTCTTCCTATACAAGCCTGTAATATAGTGAAAGTTTGATTAAGATACACACATGTGAATCCAGAATTTGAAGCTTAGAGGTTCCTATGCCGACCTCAGATGAAAGCTATATTAATAATTGGGTTCATCGTCAAACAATATAGATATATGATGGATTTCTTAATACGCAAACATGGGCAGGGAAAAAACTACAGAGTTCACATGATCCGCCCCTGAAGACAATCTGAGTATTTGGCAGATTGACATGATCACCTTCTGCATCAGACTCTATCCAGACCCCATCCCACTTGATATCAAGGTTCATTTCTTTTTATGGTTTATTTTTTTTCTGCTATATAAATATAACAGTGAATTCGAAGTCGAGCAGTAAATATATTGCTCTAACAGGAAGAAACATCGAGATTTAACTCCCAATCAAAACAGTCAAGTTTTCATACATTGTTTAACCTGACACATCTCTTTTGTAATTGAAACATACAAATAGATCCTTTACCCCGTACATCCACTTGGCATATAGCTATCACTAATTTTAAAAAATCATTGTGTGATGATCAAAGCTTTTCAAAGGAATTCCTATGCTCTTTGCAGTTCTTAATTGTAAAGGTTGACCGACTTGTCCAACTAATTATAAATCAATCATGAAATAATTTAGTATCTGCAAGGGATACGTTTATCTACTCTTGCAGTCAATATATTGTAACGAAGAGAGGTGAACATAGAACTCGATTTTAAGAAATGAAAAAAGGAAACAAATGAACATACCTGAGATACAACAGACAAGGAATTTGCAGCATGGCATTTGCCTTGTGAGAACTTTTGACAGCTGCCATTCGGACTTCCATAGCTTGCAAATTCGATAGAAGAGATTGTATGTCCTTCGTCACACTGCAAGTGCATTTCTGGTGTTTTATCCATCAGAGACAACTTTCTGTCGGACTCTGAATGAGACCACTTATGTAGAGGTGGATAGTGCTTTTCCGATACTTGAGCACATATGGTTTCAGTAGTACGCGTAGAAATGGAAATGTCAAACGGAGTTCTATCCGTTTCTTCAAAGATAACTAGTACATTATTAGATGTCTTTAGCCATGATCTAGGTATATGGTACCTGGTCCAAAAAAAAAGAATGTACCAGCTTAGATCCATTTCACAGCACCTACACAGGTGTGGCCTCTTACAATCATGAGCGCCAAATTTCCGAGAATGTAAATTATAATTTCAACAAGTAAAAGAAGTTCATACCAGGCCTGAGTAATCTCTCCACAGTTTGTCCTACATTTATCAGAGTGGTAAGCACCACGATAATCACAAGTACTTCCACATCCATTATTTGGTGCAACCAAAGTCCAATATCTTCCTATATGGTGACCATTAACCCATGCCTGACCTTTTCCCATGCTACTAAAATCAAGAGCAACTGGATCTGTCCCGCCTGGGGCATCAAACCTTGTCTGCTCAACCAACGAGACAAACCACTTAATATCACTCTTACACCAACGAACAAAAACCAAAAATAAATGTAACATAGAAAAGCACCTGTTCCAAGAAATTTTGCAGTAGCATAGGAACAAAGAAATGAAAGGATTGTAGATAGTTCCTAATCTACGAGCTATTAGGAACCTATTCTCGAGAAGGAATTTTTCCTTTTACCTAATAACATTGTATTCTACGATCTATGAATAAGAAATAGGAGTATCTAGCTATGGAGCAATCAATAGGCAGAGAAGAAGTCAAACAGCAAATATTTCTTTGTTCCCATCTTCAATCAATGATTTCGCCTCTGTCATAGAGGAAGTAAAGGATCCATATCTGTGATACCAATTATCTGGATTAAAGCTTAGTACTCACTAGATACATCTTGACTTATCCCAAAAAATGCTTAGTGGTAGTTGTTACACTTACATTTGAACCGATGTTTATTGGAAGTCCTTTATTCTGGTTATACATTTGTATCCATGTAAAGATTGGAAGATTTTGAGATTCTTCAACAAACTACTAATTTTCTTTACAAGACAAACTATCACGCATTGCAACGAAATGGCCCCAACAGAACATAGTGGATTCAAAGAAATTCATATAACTGGCTCCAGTTAATTTGAAGCTGAGGCATAGTCAATTGATAAATTAAAGTGAGAATGAAAGGTCCTTGACCCATTGAAAATTTTCCATTTTGTACTCCGAGTTTCTCGTAACAATGAAAGAGAAAGGTCAAAAAAGTTCTCATCACTCTTACTTGGTATAGAGAAATGAAAAATGAAAGGATATCTTAGAGAATAAAAAGTTAAATCATAAGAGATTCTTAATATAGAATGTAGCTGAAAACTTAAAATACTGTCACAGAACTTGACCAAACAATACTGAACATCTCTTCTAGGAGTCTTTCAAGTAGTATCGAATGTGGTGACTTGCTTCACCCACAAATAAATGATAGCTTAAGAAGGCAATAAAGGACATAAGCACATACAATAGTCAAAGAATCAATGTCATAGATATATAACCCGAGTGCACTAATTTTGGGAAATGATATTGCCAATAATAAGCAAGTTCGCCCCTATGTTAGTGACAGCTGAATCTGGTATTTGATCTTTGTCGACTTACCTTGTACCACGAAAAGACTGACGGAGTTGCACCACTGGGAAACTCAGTCCATCCTGCACTT
This sequence comes from Solanum lignicaule, assembly GCA_029582545.1. NCBI lineage: Eukaryota > Viridiplantae > Streptophyta > Magnoliopsida > Solanales > Solanaceae > Solanum > Solanum lignicaule. The sequence goes on from JAJOOF010005270.1 coordinate 10,741, forward strand.
TCAGTACTATTGACATCATATACTTTCAGGAATTCACCTTTAAGCCCCACCTGTTGAACATATAACTAGAAGTCAGGTTTCCTATTTTTCCGTTGTATATGAAAAAGCATTTAACAAGTTTAGTCATCTTCAAGTTCACATTAAGATCATTTTTATTTATTCCCATGTGGAAGAAATGGTACTTTTTTTGCAAGTTGATTCTGTGTGCATAGCCTGGCTTATATCAAATTTTGTAAATCCACAAGCAGAGAACAGATGGATATAGAAGCCTTGTTTTTTGAAGGTTATATTTTCTATACATATAGGAAGTATTTTAGCTTAACTGAAGGAGCACTATGGGTCTACAAATGAGAAGTAATTGCAGACTCACAATCTACTTGAACATGAAAGAAACCTGATATTCACTGAGAAAAGATGCATATCCAAAAGCTTTTGGACAGAAACTAATTAGACTTTTTCCACATATTATCCACAATTCTATCATCAATTTTCTCAGCACCATTAACACTGTTCATAGACCACTAATGAGTGAAAAGTAAACCAGCTTGTCTTTCCAGTCTAGTCTGTCTAGAGTAGTTTCTCAGGTTTTTTGTTCTCTTTATGACAAGGTAACTAACAGTCTATAAATCATCAACACAAAGTGTTGGAAGCCAAAATGGAGTGTTTACATCAGTGGATTCAAACCCAAAAAAAAACTAGAGAGGAACCACCTAAGCCCTATAGCATCTCATAAGGACCCTAGGATGTCTATAACAGAAATTGGATCATCTATATACTCTGATTTGCACCAATAAATCTACCTTTGGACTCATTACAAACTGCAAGTTACCTGAGTAATTAACTATCAACACCAAAGAAAATGAGAAGTTTGATCCTTTTATCACGTGTGACCATCAAGATTCATTTAAGGTGACGAAAATGAGGTACCTGGTAGGTCCATAAAGATGTTGTGAGATTGATATCCCCGCTTTTGCATCCTGTAAGCTTTATCTGACCTTTAAACCCTGCCCCATCCTTCTCTAAGAAGGCACCATAATTCTGAAAATGTGGCAAAAAAGTCCTTTTCAGCTTTTGAAGTCAGCAAGGGATGAAGTTTGAGAACCTTTTGAGTTATATTAAACATTTGAGAAACCATAGAGTGAAATGGAAATTAGCCTGTAAACATGCATCATCACCGCTTATTCAATTAAGGAAATAAATAAGAAAGAGAAATTAAGGTTAGGGATTCAAATATGGAGTTTGAACAATGGGAGATTTATGTCGTCTTTCCCCAATTCTGATGAGAGTAAGATATGATAGAACTTCAAGTTTCACCAAAAAATTAATATCACTTCTTTCAAGTTTAAGATAAAATAATACTTCAGTTTTCACCAAAAAAATAATATCACTTCTTTCAAGTTTAAGATAAGATAATACTTCAGATATAACAAGATTCAAATCTGTCATCAGAGTAATTCTACTTCAAAACTATCTTTACCTGCAATCCCACCGTCTCAGATAATAGCAGTATGTCGTTGTATCCCTGAACCAGCTTAACAGGTTGAACCACCTTGATCCATTTGCCTTTCACACTACCTTCACTTACAACAGACACATCATATGGTAAAAAGGGTGACGACTCAGAGACATAAGGAGAAAAAGGGAAATAAAAGATTATGCTAGCATGGCCAAATGTTGGGACAGGCCCTCTCAAAACTAGCTTGACTAACGTTTCAGCCCCATGCACTAAGAACACAAGCAAAATAGTGATATTTTATATTTGTATTTGATAGACATTCTACGGCAATCCATCAGACCATTATGCTCAGAGATGGAAACCAACATAAATTAAAACATATTTCTACGACAGTCCGACAGACTGTCCCCATGCTCAGAGATGGAAATTAACATAAATTTGAAAATCATATTCATGCACTGTTACCTTTATCAAAAAATATAATCATATTCATGCAGACCAAGAAAAGTTCAATGTCTGAAGTACACTTTGATAGTACCAGGAGAATTGGATAATGCTATAACACAAAGAAAAGAGATGCATAATAATATAGCACAAAAGAAACCTAACCAAATACCTGCAAGCTGCCCATTAACAAAAATGCGAACAAAATCACGCATGCTATCAATATCAATTGTTGGACTAACATCATTTTCCTCCCAAAATGAGATGTCATCATCAGAAATATATATCCTGCATTCACCAGAGATAGCAGAGTAACTCATCACTATTTCGGTTTGCAACCAATGATAAATGTCATGAATCTATTTGTAACCAAATCTTTCAGTGTTTTTGTATAGGTGTTGTGTGGCTATTCACTTGTTAAGGATAAGAAAACATGAGCCAAAGAGAAAGGGAGACAATAGAAAATTGAGAAAATGACGTTATTGCATGGACAATCATTAATATTGTCGCCCACCAAACAATCAATCTCAAAAGCCAAAAAGTACCAAAAGATCTGCTGATGCTCATCCAAGGAGGCTTGATATTGTTAATGCCTAACTACTTACAAACACACTCAGAACCAAATGCAAGGATAACAACACTTGGGCATTAGAAATATTATGCTTCATCTATCCTAAAATCTCAAAGAAGTTCATATTGCCTTAGTTGAAATTCCAATATTCCTTTTAGTCCTACAATTTGAAATCCTCAGACCACAGGTTAAGTATCACATCTCTCCAGTGATTCAGAAGCCAAAGTACATTAGTACAGGGGTTAAAAAGGGAAAAAACACAGACAAACATACAAAGACAGGCACACACAGTGGCAATTCAGGGAAAGAGAAGAGTTTGGTTAAACCAGAAGTATCCTTCCTGTAGCTTTTTAAGTTAGTCTACGTCTAATGTTAAGTTAGCAAAGAGCAGACAGAGTGGCCATGTAAGTGTACCCATTTTCATCAAAAATGTTGTGTAGTACAATACTCTGTAGTATATGAACATCAAACTCGTTAATTTATGAAGAGAGCGACCCACTGGCCATCTTATGTCGAAACATTTAACACTGCTCACAATCACTTTTTACAAGATTTTGGCTTCTAAGGGTATCTTCTCATGTTCAAAGTCGCTTTAAATTCCAGTACAGATGCCATCTAAGAATGTGGTATAAACGGTGCGGTTTTGAAGCTTTATACGGAATTGGACAAATCCCATTATCAAGTAGCTCCAAATTAAGGTAGTAATCACTGTTTAGTCTGACCTAACCTCAGTTATAAGTTTGAAATACCTGGTCAGATACCACAGGAAATCAGACTGGTCTTTTGTCACATTCAGATGCTCCAGTATTCCTTCAGAAGTGAAATTCTTGTCACCCCACACACCAAGTGGCTCCTTCAATGTCATCCAAGATTGTGAAATACTTTCGAGCTTGCTTTTAGTGATTACTTGTGGAAACAAAGAATTATTCCCAACTGAAACAGAATCAGAGCCCACTGTTTTGATTGAAGTTTGTGCCCCCACCTATTTAAGAAATGCAAAGAGAAAAAAAATTAACACATTATTAAAATTAATCACAAAGTACTACTTAGATTTAGAAGCATTTTGGCGATGAGGTCACTATGTTATACTTGAAAGAGAGTCTAACTAAAGTTTAACTTCCGTAACCAGGATATGTTTCTCTTTCAAACAACATGTGCAAGTAAGTGAACACCTAAACTGTAGTTAAATTTACAATGCATCACTAGATCTTATGGTGACAAATCATAATTTCGGATGAACTATTTGCCAAAAGGGTCATAAACATTTGATTCAACCATTTTTTTTCAGAAGCTATAGGAGACAACTTGAGTTGCAATGAAAAATCAATCTTTGTAATCTACCGACTACCATCATCTACACAGAAATGGCAATAACTGCAGCCTCAGTTTGTGGAAACCAGAGTCCACACATATGATAGAATTATCAATATAATATAACAAGCTTGGAACAAAAGAAAATAATGAAACAAGTATACATGCAAGCATTGACAGCAACCTTTTGAACTTTAAACTTGTACTCTTTCAACTGTGGGAACATCAACAAACCTTAGCTGTGTTGAAAGCTGTGTTTCTGCAATCTGGCAGAATACTGACTGACCATGGAGGTAAAGTATACTCTTGACCGTACAATTTCACTGTTGCTGATTCATGTTCATCAATATTTGCAATAAATGCTGCGCATATGCCTTCATTCAAGGACATATATTGGCCAATGTTGTGGGATGTTCCACGATAGACATGTGCCTAAAGTAACATGACAAGCATCAAATACCAAGTGATGAAATGGTAAAGCAGAGAAGGGATCACAAATTTGATGTTTTACAAGAACAATTTAAGGTAAGCAGGAGAGAGTAATATTATCCTAAAAGCGCAGTGATTCATGCTTGCATAAAATAACGAAGTCCATCCTTTATTCCTTTCTGCCTTTCCTTTATTTTTCAGATAAAGTCCTTTCAGCCTTCCTTAACTTTCACAATCATATTAAGTACTGAGTAGGATTGCCAAGTGTTGCCAACTGTACACTCTAACAACATCACAAGTAGCAAAAGATGCAAAGTCTCATTTGTAATTCACAAACTTCCCCTAGCAGAAGGCTTAGTCATTTGGAAGAAAAGAAAAAGAATAACTCCATAAATTAAATTTGGGAGGCCATTAGTCCACGGTAATTAATTTCCTGATCTGAAAGAAAAGAATTTTTTCCTCAACTAACAAATCAACTCAACTCAACTAGATTGATCCATTGACCAGATACATTTCCTTGATTTGAATGCGAGATTTTCCTCCTATTTTCCAGCTATATATGGTATTGTAAATAGCTAGCAATACTCTTTCTTTTTTTTAAGAGAAAGGTAACTTTATATTCACAAAACAGGCTCATCATCCCAAAAATGATGAGACTGATCAGCTACAAACCCCTTCTGGGAAATGCAAAAAGCATAAACACTAAGTCATGGTTCTTTAAGTTTTCCTATAAAATCCACAAAAAGTTTATATCCCCCACCATTTCCTGTTTACACCAAAAATAACTCACAATATTCGTATCTGCTCTTCTTCACAAGAATGATAAATGTAGGTGCCAATTTTTTTATGCAGCAAGTAATCTGTAAACGTAGGTGATATATTGTTCGTCCTGTTAGCAACAAATGACTGCAACCTCCTCAAATTCAAAAAGCAAGAATAACAATAACTATGTTCTATCAAAGACATTATTAAGTGAAGCATCATAATAATAACTGATGGAAGTTTGGAATTATGAGATATCTCAAGGCATTTTGTAGCTGTTCCAGAACAAAGTAAAAACATGATGCGCCTTCGATAATTCACAAAAAGTTAGAAGTACCTCTGCAAAGGTAGTCTGGCTAAAACACATTCATCACAATATATTCAACAACTGACATTTTATTTTACATTTAATAACATGTGGACTTACAGCAATACCAGGGTTAACTCAAGCCTATAACTGACCTCCTGGTTTGGTCCCAGTTTAATATACTGAGGTGAATCAACAGCAACAAGAGCAGGTTCACAAAGCTTTATAGCAGCATGCAGATCCTTCAAATGGCCCCATTTAGGTTGACGTAGTAGTCCTATACATTATAGTAACCGTGAGAACAAGAGAGAAAATATTGATTGTTTGATGATTACAAGACACTTATTTATAGACATAAGTGGGACAATATCTTTTAAAGGACTTGACACTTGTAATATTTTAACCGTACGGATGATCCTAAAACTAACACTTCAATATTCCATCAGTGACTGCTTAACATAGACCTTTTTCATAAGGTAAAATAATTATCGAAGTAGTTATTGCAGTCTATTTAATGAATACTTATGAAAAAAAGAGGTTAATATCAATGTACACCTGGCTATAAAATTTTATCTTGACAGTTATGTTTTTATAGAAGAGTACATAAAATTGAAAAGTTACCATATTCATCAAGTGGAGCATCATAATCATAGCTAGTGATTTGAGTTGGGCCACCAGCAGTCCGGCCAAAATTTGTCCCACCAAAATACTGGTATTACAAGATGAAACAGCCGGTCAGCAAGGAAACTATTTTCTGCCTGGAAAGGAAGAGGAAAGTGCCAGAAATCCAAGTTTCCAGCCTCTCTTTTTTGCGTCGAATTACTCTGGTAGTGATAACACAGTTTCCGGCAAGAAACTGAGTCTTGCAAAAGTGTGGGGAAGTTGAAAGGAAATGGTTTCTTCTTATTTGAACCATCATTAGACTAGAAAGGTTGGTCTCTTCTTATTTAAACTATCATTTTACCATCAAACAAACGTGTGGAAGAAAAATTATCATTTCTCCTTTTACCCAGTAGTAATGTGTAACTTCAAGCCTCTATAGTTTGCATAAACTGGTAATCAATATTTAACCACACATAAAATGTTTGTTTAAACTCTTCAACAAACAAATACTGGATATAGAACGAGTCTATTAATCATGAAAAGAGATGATCATGTGAACTGGGTAATCTTGACAATTGGTTGACAAGAAAACTTTTAAAATAATTACAAGTAAGGTCAGCTGGAATAGCAGAGAGTTAAATATATAAGGTACATGCCTTATCTGTACCAGACTGCAAAATAAAATTTAAAGAGCATCAGAGGTATGTAATACCATATAATAGTTCTGTAAGCTGCCCCCACGCTGAAAGAAACGAGCAACTGCAAATGCAATATCCTCGGAAGGTCTATACGGGAGTCTTTCACCCCAATCTGCAAACCTGCAGTAAAGAAAAGAAATAAGATTGTCTCTTTTTCCTTTATCTGTATGTTAGTGACTCCTCAACTTAATTCAAAATGTAGCTAAGAGTTCCTGCATTCCTTTTTGAGTTGTATACATCAGACGGAGGCATAAAAAAACAAAGAAGAGCATAGTGAAGGGATATGAGCTCAAGTATACCACGTTTTCCTGGTTCATAGTTCTTGAGTTAGATTTCAGTATGCAATCTCCAACAAGCTTTACACCCTCACTGAAGAACTAATAATACTAACTTAACTAAATAATCAACTGACCTAGCTTTTCCCTGAGGAATGGATTTCAACACATAGCTAGAAACATAACAAATCGAGTGTTGATACTTCATACAGTACTGAATTTATTGTTCTAAACTTGTTCATTTCATATGAAGTTCTAAATCCCATTCTAGCTTTCCTAACATTTTTTCCTTGATATTATTCTCCTTCGGTTAAGAAGTGATGTTCATATATTTACACTAGCTTCAGGACTTAAAATATTATATATGAGAGAGATAAAATGAAGCCCTAACCTATGAGAAGGAACACTCACAGGGACAAAATTGCCTCTCATGTAGATTTTCCATTATTCTAAGCTTTCCTAACAGAGGATATGTGGAAGAATAGAAAGTCAAGTACAAAGGTCAGATTCTGCTGAGAATCTGACCTTTGTACAATTTAGTAGAAACCTTGTGAGAAAAATCAAGATTTTCTTTATTTCTAGCAGTGGCTGTCCTTCTCTGTAGATATGGTTTAAATGTTGATGAATACAATGTTACCATTTTCAAAAAATAAACAAAAAAGGGTCAGATCTGCCGAGAAAAACTTTTTCTAAATAGGTGCTTTAAGCAAGCAAAGATATGTTGCTCTTTAGTTCATGAGTTATAGAGAAGTCAACTCACATGTTAGAGATCGTACAATCATAACACTACCAGAACCTAAGGTTTCCTGGAATCATGCATATACTGGTTCAGAATTCAAAGACATGACCAAGAAAGGTCTAACAAACAAGAAACAATTACCATACCATCCATTCCAATTCTCGGTCCAAATTTTCGGTTTCTTGTCGGAATTCGGCGTGAACCCATCACAATAGTATGCATTGCAAGTATCTATCTGTTAAAAATAAAAAAATCTTTAACATAACAAGATAAAGAAATGATAGAATACCCTGGCCCTAAAAAGGAGGACTAATAATAACACAAGAGAGAGAAATAATTAAGAGAGAACTCACTGCTGCTTTCGAATTATAAATTTAATCCCAAAAAAAGTTTAAGAAACCAGGGCTTGTTCATCTCAGATCGTTTGCCAGAATTTATGTGTTCGGTTAACTTGAAAATTCAATTGACTGCAGTAGTTCTATATGATAAAGAGTTAAATTTGTTTAAATTTTTAAGTAGGTTCAAATTGATCAGTTGCTGGACCGGCTTATCTTTTACAAAAGAAACTCAAGAAATATGTGCATATTCTCATAAAACTACTAAAAAACATTCAATGAAATAAATTGCTTAAAATATATCATCTAATGAATATTTTTTATCAAAACTATTAGAGATTAAATAGCCGAGGGTCTATCGCAAACAACCTCTCTACCCCACAAAGGTAGGGGTAAGGTCTAGGTACATCCTTCCTTCCCCAAACTCCACTTGTGGGCTAAGTTGCTCGGACTCTCCAAAAATGTTGCTGCACCGGTGTCAGATCCTTCAAAAATACACTATTTTTGGAAGATCCGACACGCACCTATCAACATTTTTAAAAGAATCCGAGCAACATAGCTTGTGGGAATATACTGGGGTAGTTGTTGTAATATTAGACTAAATAGACCAACTAGCTACAACTAGAGAAATTCAGGGAATCAAGTGCATTACGATGTATTCTGGAGCATCAGTTTGCCTGCACATGACCCATGGAACACCAGCACCAAGACCAACAGCCATTTCAGCAGCCCATTTCATATATATCTTCCCCTTGGGACCGAATGAGCTTTCAATATTTCCATATTCATTTTCAATCTGACAAAAGTTTAGCATCAGACAAAGACACAACTCGAGTTTAAACCTAGATGCAGAAGCATGCAAGGACATATGCAAAGGGAAAGGGAAGGAAATAGATGAAAGTGCCAAATTTATCAGCGTCTGCAGATATGTCTCTAAAACTGGACATCCATTAATCATTTTTTTTTTTGATTTGCACCGGGTGTCCGAGTCTCTTTGAGCCCCGACTAATCCCGGGGGTGCACAGGCCCTCGGCAAGGAGTTTCCCGCAAGTGCACCACGGTTAATTCAGGTTTTACCCAGTCCGATGGCCCTCAGAAATTGTTTGCACCCAGTGGGTTTCGAACTTGAAACTGGACATCCATTAATCATTTCAAGAGGAAATTACTCAGATTCAGTTGTAAGGTGCATTATTCATGTCAATTATTTCAAGCAGTCTTGACAGAAAAAATTCCTACTTGTCTAACTAATAAAGTGCAGTTATCAGACTTACAGTAACACTGAAAGTTCAATTAGTGATTCAGGATAAGAAATTTCATAACCTGCAGTAAAATGATAGGACCACCTTGCCACTAAAAGAGCGACTCAGATATCATAAGATCAACTATCTTTTTAACATAGCGCTCCATCTCCTCCTGGGAAAAGTGTTTCAGTTTGTCAAATTTCAATCTTCCAGCAGCCAATTAATGCTCTTAAACTACCACAAATGCAATTTAACCAACAACATATTGGAAAGCCAACTTATTTTTTGCTGATTCAATCAGTCAACCAACTACGCCACAGTTCCAAATGAATATTAGCTAAACAGAAACAAAATTACTATAAACAAGGAATGCCTGCCATAAAATGCATGGTATAGATGCTTTATTTGAGAACCAAAGAACAACAACTACAAGAATCTAATGTTCCAATAGAGAAACAGGTTGACAAAATTTGCCAAGCTATTTGCTCCAGCGAAAATATCTTGAGGGGGTGAGGAACAGAAGGACAGAACTAATCTTGAAATGCATGTGTGAACACAATAAACGAAAGGCAGATGCTTATTGTTGGACAATAACATAGTGCTGACAAAGCACTTAATAGAAACATGTTGTCATTTCGTTTTCCTCCCACTTTATTGACCACTGGGACATACCCTGAGTGTTATGCCTAACAATGTATCTAATATCTCTATAAGGTTAATTGAATTTAGAATTGACAATATGACAAGTAATGGTTTAGTCTCATTGAATCAATATGGAACCTATAATATGTGCAGCAGCCATGGAATCAGGTCCAACAAAAAATAGACATGGCCAAACAAACAAGTTATCTTCAAAATTTAGAAGGTCACACTCCAAGGACACCTCAAATAGGCCTCATACAATTCCACAGAAAGATTACTGTTCCCCTGCTATAATATAATACCTTGAATGGTGCATTATCTGTTCGAAATTCTATTCCAGGTATATCACGAAGCCATATGGGGAAGCCCCTGCAATACAGGCAGTAAATCACCAAGTGAGATCAATAGAGAAGCTCTCAGTGGTGACATAAATGTGTTAACGCCCTTCTGCTATATTCTGTTGTTGATATCTCTATTTTTACTATTTTTTTCAATATTTCTCAGTGCTAACTTGTCAGCTACTGAATTACTACAGATTCTCATTCTCGATATCACCCTTCTCTGTTGTTGCTTATCACCTTGTGAGAGTGAAAGTAATGCATTTCCAAAAGTAGTTAACCTTTTGCTTTATTGAAAAAATAGACTAGATCTTGAAGCATGACAACACATCTTACATGAACTAATGATAAAGTTAAAATTGAGCAGGGAAATATTGGAAACAGAACGTAACCCGAAGTTCCATTCTGCACAGGCATAAGGACCTATTCGAATAAAGAGAAACAATCCATGAGATCCAACTAGCTTTGCAAACTTGACAATATCATATCTTCCTTCAAAATTGTACTGAAAAGAGAAGCATAAAAAGAGAGAAGCAGTTCAGAAAAGGTAAAGGTTAAAGAAATTAAATAGTAGGAAATATAAAAAAAGTCAATTGAAGAACAAAACCGACTCATTTAAATATTATAACTCTACAAGAATATAGATCGCATTACCTACAGTGCAACAAACACCAAAATGCAGGTTTTTAAGAAATGAATACCTGTCCCCTGGTTGGCTCATGACCATTCCAAAATGTATAAGTCTCAATGACATCTGCACCACCTTCTTTGCTCCTAGCTATCAATTTAGGCCACATCTGACACATGTGATATGTACAAGGCTTATAAAAACTAAGAATAATTTGTAACATGAGGGTGTAGTGGAAGTTCATACACTATGTTCATCCAGAGAACATGAGCAAAACCAGATAGATAAGTTACGTTAGCATAACAACACTATTTGATTTTGAATTTCAGAGATTGATGGCACATCAAACTAGCAGTTAGATTCTTTAAATTGCATGAAACAACTGTTCCAAGAAATGCAATAATACTAACAAGATGATATCTTTGTTTAATGTCCATTGAGATAATAAAATGATTTTCTTTTCAGTGAAGGATGTGAAGTTCAGATATAATTCACTGATTGAAAACTGAAAAACAACAATGTTCAGAATTGTTGCTTCTCACAAATTCACAAATTAATGTTTCCCTTGAAACTGCTCCACAGCCAAACATTGTAACAAAACCATGTTCTTTATCTTCTTTTATTTTTGCTACTTAATTCACCGTTAATCCAGAACAATCCACAAAGCAGCAACCTTTTACTTGATCCTTTATCCCAATTCCGTGGAATTTTAATTCGTCGCTCTTATACAATATAATCCCTCCAAAAAAAAGGAAATCTTTTTAGACTGTTCCAAAAATCATTGCCATCATTCTCCATTTGGAAATCATTTACTCCCTCCGTTTCAAAAAGAATGACCCTATTTCCTTTTTAGTCTGTTTCAAAAAGAATGGCCCCTTTCCTTTTTTGGCAACATTTTAACTTTAACTTTCCACGTGGCATGTTTAAGGCCACAAGATTAAAGGGCAATTTTGTACATTTGACATAACTTTAATTTAGGACCATAAGATTCAAAAGTCTTCTTTATTTTCTTAAACTCCGTGCCAAGTCAAACTAGGCCACTCTTTTTGAAACGGAGGGAGTACAATTTAACATAAATAAACACTCTTATAGGAATTACTACATACTCCTCCATCCACTTTTACTTTGTCATGGAGCTCAACTAAATTAGATTAATTCAACATTTTAAATTTTAAATTTAGATGTTCGTATACTATAAGTTGCAATCATTCTCGTATTAAAAGGATGAAAAAATACATTTTAAAATATTGATCAAAGTTCATGCTGACTCTCGAAACTGACAATTGTACAGATGGAGTATTTAGCTTATGCATCATAAGAGCAGTAAATTAACAGGAAAAAAATAACATTTACGAATCACATAGACTGAAATTAGCAAAATTGAAAGTTTCACTAACCTCAGGAGTGGCGCGAGGGTAGTGAATGCCGGCGGAGATAAGCATACGGCGTTTACCGCCGATGATAAGAGCACGGTGATCGTAGGTGACATTGAACGGCTTGAAATACTCGCCGGCGACGATCACGAAGTGGATAGTTAACGCCGTCAGTATTAACGGAAAACTCAGAGTTTTTCTTCTGCTCATAGCTACTGCCATTTTGTCTCAGATGAAAATGGATAAAGCAAAAAAAAAAAATGTGTATATATGGTGTAGGGGCAGGGAAGTGGTTGCGTACGGTGAGGGTGCAACGTTACTGTCATGGTATTTTGTAAGTATGTATTTATCCAAAATTAAGAGGTCACATTTTTTTTCTAAATTGAGAAATGATCAACATATAGGAAAAGAATGATTTATCTGTCTACACTTAATAAATAAAAAAATAATTATAATATTCGGACTAACTTAAGCATATTTTAACTAATTTATGAGATGTTTGTTACTTTTTGTATTATATATAATAAGATAATTTTATTTATCAAAATTTAGGCAGATGAGAAAAATATTTGAGAAAGAATGATTTGAAAGCTAGTTGAAAAAGGTGTTTAATTTTTAATTAATTAATACATTGGACTTATATTTGGGTTGGTATCATGTCTATATCACTCCTTTTAATTGGACCATATTATTATGTAATTCTTCAAAGGAAAGAAAAAGAGGTAGAATAAACACATCAAATTTCCCAAATTTGCATATAGCATAACTAAACTAATTATCTCATAACTAATTAATATTAGAGCTTAGTCAGCAAGTTGTTGAGCTAAATCAATTACTATCATAACATTTGATTCTTTCCTATTTGAAAAAATGTCCTTGAAGACTATAATTATTCTATTATCTACTTCATTATGAAGACATTCAGAGAAAAAGTAAACAAAATTTTTAAATAATTTATAGCGTAAAAGTATCGTGAGAAAAAAGTGAAAAGAACCCTTAATACAATATTTATTATACTCAAACGATCTCTACTCACACCTTTTATCTTTATCATTTTATACTTTCATCATAAGTTAGCTTAAACCACAATTATTGACCCATTTTGTCCACCACATTGATGCAAATAATGATTTAGAAAATAAAACTTGAGGAGATAGGTAGAAGTAATAATTTAACTTGATGATATTTTGGCCATTATTTGAGTTTCATTTGAAATGATTTGAGGTATAAGAGTAGTGACTATGAACTTTGGGAATAAAAATATTGTCACTGGAATTGTTGAAGCGTGATCAACACAATATAGAACAACAAAATTAAATTAAACTAATTTTGAAACATATAGATCTTGATTGCTTCACTTAAATAAGCTAAGCTAGATTATTTATTGCCATATAAATACTAAAGTAGAACAAACCAAAAGATCAAAATGTGGTATAATTAATTGTTTCTCCAAGAACATTAATAATCACTCTAACAGATAAACTGAAATACATAACAAGATTATCACCCTTTGAAATTTCATCATCTTGAACATTTCTTGAAGCAAATGCCTCTTCACAATTCATGGCAAAATCATTAGCTGATTCAACATGATCACTAGCTGATTGAAATTTCTTCTCTTGAACATCATCTAAAGCGGTCACAAATGCTCCAACAACACAGCCATACCTGTTGTTGAAACATAATATAATTAATCAGTTAAAGTATGTTATCGATCTAAACTTGAGATGGTCAGACAACTCAACATGATAATAGGTAAGCAAGAGGCTCTTGAGTTCAAATCTCATAGCCACTTTAAAAGTAAAATAAATAAATTATGTGTTAGAAAATGATCTCATCTAAAAGTTTAATCTTATGTCGATTCATATTTCATTTAAAAGCTTATGCCATTAGAAATGAATAATACCATTTTTCGTCTTAAATTATTGATAATTTCTTCTTTTGGTCCTTCTGATATATGCATCAACATATTTCACCGTCTATTAATCTTAAATGTGTGTTTTTGGTCCCTTCACGTAATATGTTACATAAACTGACTATCTATAGAACAGTATTATCGTCAAATATGGAGTAACAATACAAACTTAACATAATATATCACATATGAGTAATTACACAGTGAAATGATTAATAATTGTGGTAATTTGTGAATATTTAGCAAGCAAAGGGATCAAAAGTGCACAATTAAATTAAATGAAGATTTGATGTGCTTCGAGGTTAGATCAATTAAATTAAAAGTGCTTTTGGTCCTACTTAAAATTAGACGACCACATAATTCAAAATACTAATATTAGAGCAAGAAAGGCTTCACATTCAAATATCACTGCCACCAAAATAACAAACATTAATATTTTCACAAGTTTGATGTTTAGCCTATGAAAGAAAAAAAACATGTGAGCGGATGCTTGAGATTGTCATACAAATAATTTATGCAAGAAGTTATATGTGGGCTCAGATCTCACCATGGGTGAAGCTAGAGTTTCACCAGAACTCAGTAGTTTTGACTAAAACTACGTGTTAATAAAGAAAATAAGTAACATACGTGTTAGCGGTGTTACTAGCTCCGCCACAGAATCTTATATGAACGAAAAATATCCGAACGTGTTTGACATACATATGAAAAAGAATCAAACATACCATTTGCTACACACACTCAATGCTGAAGAAACAACAGGGCTTGTGCCTCCTTCATGATTATGCTTTTTATTTATGTAGTCTTGAGTTTTTGATGCATGGGAATTTCCTGCTTTAATAATGGCTATGGCTAAATCAAATGGAGTTTGTGGTGATGAGATTTTTGGATTAGAATTTAAGAGTTTTATGCAGAAATTAAAGTCCCAATTTGGTTTATAAATTGTGCATGCTTTTTCAATAAGATTTGAGTTAAAGTTTGCTCTGATTTGTGAAGCCAAAAGCAAGAAAAAGATGGACAAAATAGAAAAGTTTCTTAGAGAAGACATTTTTTGTTTAGCTTTTTTGCTATGTGGAAGTGATTTTGAAAGACTATATATAAAGACTTAACAAAAGCTTTAGTGCACCAGACTGCCTTATATATAGAGAGAGTTCAAGACTTGCTAGAATAGAAGAGATTGAGCAGAAGCTTTAGTGCACTAGACTATCTTATATATAGGGAGTTCGAGACTTGCTGGAATATGAGAGGTTATTCAATTTGCTATGAGGAAGTGATTTTGAATGATTATATATAAAAACTTGAACGAGAACTTTAGTGTACCGAGCTATTTATATATAAAGACTTGCTAGAATATAAGAGGTTACACATAATACACATATATAGAGTGTAATTTTTTTGATGAGGGACTAGATAACTCTCTTACGAGCACCCAATAATCTTAAAAATGAATAATCTTAAACTTTTAATTCCCGCTTATCTCATGAACAAACAACCAATACATTTAGATTGGATGACTCATATATGTCCACACAATTCTATTGATTTCTTCTAGCAAAAGGGAGGTTGTTTTTCTAATCACGAGTTTTATACCTTTGCCAAAAATCATCAAGGTCCAATCTGCATGAGTTTTGTTATTCATAAATTAGCCACAAAAGCCTAAAAATTTGATTTCTGTTAATTTTATGACCTCTTTGGCTCTTTGCAATATTGTTTTTTTCTTTTAATTTTTAGAAAATCTAAAAAAAAAAAGAATCTTGCTACAAAATACATGGAGTTCAATAAATGACAGAAATCTTACGTTAGTGCTGATTTTATAAATTAGCTCATATAAATATAACTCATTCAATTTATTGAAGTTCGAGCGGATTATTAACTCGCTTATTTATTAGCTCACTCTATAAAAAAAATGGACTACTATAAAGCTCAAATGACTAGTGAGAAATTTTGCCAATTTTTTTTTTCCATTTGTTAATTTGATATGTTATATATATATTGTCATAATAAAAGAAAAAAAGATACTCTTATTAGATACTAACAAAACTATAAAAATAATTAAATAAAGCAACTAAAACTTAGTTTGAATTGGAAGGGTTAGGTCATGATTCATAGTTTAATACATTTCAATCAAATAAATTTTGAGCGGATCAATAATCCGTCTACAACTTATGTTGCATAACTTAATTCGCGCATAATTTATGTCAAGCGAGACAATTTTCATAAGATAAAAAACTTTAAATTTTGGCTCGACTTTAATGGGCTCATATAAATGGGCCAACGTATATGGGCCTGACTTACCCGATCCACCTCCAGCGTCTCTTTTCCTCTTTAATCAACGTATAACAATGGCGGGAGTTTGAATTACAGAAAAAAACTGTTCTTTTTTTTATGGAATTCGAGCAAAAAATGGAAAATCCAAGGCACAATGATGTTGATTCTCTTCGCAGGTCCCTCAATTTTATTTATTTTTTGCATTTTCAAGCTAAATTAAATTGTTTTTTTTTTAAATATTTGTTGCTTTGAAATATGGTGATAATAGGGAGATTCAAGAGCTTAGAGATATTCAAAGAAGTGTTGAAGAACCAGAAGCATTTGGTTTGGAATTGATGAAATCACTGGAAGATTGTACACTTCAATTTGAGGTAAAAAAAAAACTTGAACTTTGCGATTTTTTTATAATTTTAGTTAAAAAGATGAAAACTTTTGAGTAGTTGTTGTGTTATTTAGCTTCAGAATTTGGTTAAGTTGAATTGAGTACACTGGTTTTATCATTTTGACATGGAAAAAATATAGTACTTGTAGTTTCTTAATATCAAAATTTATTTTTGCACACCCAAGGGCGTGGCCTAGAGACCTAGTGGTCAATGAAGAGGGTCGAGAACCGAGGTTTCAGGTTCAAATTCCAGCACAAACAAAAAGACACTAGGTGATTTCTTCCCTATGTTCTAGCCTTGGTGGACATAGTTACCCTGTTGTGGTAGGAGGTGTAGGTATATCGTGGACATAGTCAAGGTGTGTAAAAGCTGTTGCGGACACCATGGATATAAAAAAAGAAGGATCAAAATTTATTTTTCCAAAAGGAAAATGACTTATCTATTTTCAGTTGTGGTTGGTGTGGAGGAAAATGGTCTGTGTTTCTGGACTGCTTTGCAGTGTTGGTTGGATATACTTTTTTGAGTAGTTAAGGTTGAAAGTACTGTTACAAGTAACATAGAGTCAAATTTGGGATATTAGGAAAGGAAAATGAGTTCTTTCATTAGCTAAAGAAGCCATTTCCCTCCTTGTAGGTGGGAACTGTTTTCATTGAAGAAAATATTTTGACTTTAAGATAATCAAACAGTGAAAAATGAGTTCACCATAAATATCATAGAATGCATTTTTACCAATACCAAACACGTTAGCTTTGAATAAGATCAAATCGAATCGATAAGGGACAAGGAATAGACAAATTGATGAGAGCAAGAGAGGTTATTTTTGTGTGAATGGATCATTTCATGTTTTCTTTGACAGCTTGTCATGTTCACTATATTTTTCTTTCAAAGTCGTGTTTGTTCACTGGGTATGATTTTGCAGAGCAAAGTGGAGCAGATATTATGTGATGCTTCAGAAATCAGCTTCTCATCTGATCAGGATTTAGGTAGAAAAAAACTGTTCATGTCTTCTTTTTCCCTCCATGTGTGTGTGTCTGTGTATAACACACACACAGAGACTGAGAAATATGTTATGGGGGAGTTTAACATAGACACACACGAGCACACACATGTATGTTTGGAGTGACCTTTATCTTCCATTTAAATTCTCGTGTTTGCAACTTCAGATGAGTTTTGGAAATATTTGAAGAATGAGCTCAGCACAGAAGAGGCTAAGAATGCAAAAATAGCAGATGAAATTGAGGGGCTTTCAAGGGAATATGTTGAAGGTGCTGGGGATTCCTGGTGGTTTTGGAAAATTCAGATTTATGTGGAATTGCGATATGTGCTTGACTTCTGATATTGAAATGCTTGCTTTTTTGTGTAGGTTATAGCAAATTGGTGAATGAGATCGAAGGCCTTAGTTGTCCTTTGGAGCTCATTGAATCACTGGTTTGTTTCTGTTCATCCGCTGATTCTACTTGAATATAAACTAAGTTTGTTGATCAGGGTGGGGTGGAGGGGAATTACTTACAGGTTTAGCAAACACATTTACTAGTTGGTTCCTTCAGAAATTGGACATACTATAGTTTTATGGTATTTGGCTTCTGATCGAACTAAAGCATTAAGGTGGAATATCAAATAAACTGTATGTGGGTTGAAGAATGTAAACTGTGACAATTTCTAACTCCAGTGTGATCCTAATCTATACTGAAGCTGTTACTATTTGTGTTGGTGCATAAGTTTTTGACAATATTTCAAGCTTGATTGACAGTAATGGATGTCAGTTCTGTTGCACGTTTACCGTATCATCCATGTATAGGGAGAACATAAGCATAAGTTTTCATAATTTTTCTTCTGTGAAGATACGACGTGGGATCATAATGTTCTTATTTGGTGACACATTTGAAAATCTTGGTAGTTTCATTGACAAGAAAGACACGTAAAAGATTGGTGATACTTAGAAATGAAAAAATTACTTCCTCGCTAGTATCCAGTAATTTCTTTGAATATGGGGAGAAGTTTGAAAACATAGAGGGGGTGTTGTGGAAGATGTCACGTGTCATATTTTTGGGAGCATTTTTCTCAGCATGAATAATAGTTGATAAATGGAGTCATGGACTCAGGAACTAACATTAAGAAGCTGGGACTTCTAAATTCTTAGCTTTTCATGCCCCTTGATTTTGCTTAATATCTCTTAGTTTTTGGGGATGTAAGTTGAAACATTGTGTTTATTTTCTTAAGAATATGAGGGAAAATGGAAGGTTGTGGTTGCCTATTGTTTGTTAGTGAGTCGACTTCACAATTGCAAGTTCCATGTGAGGAATATTGTGGCAAGAACTTAAAATTTGGTCAACAGCTAATTAGTTGCATGGTTGCAAGTTGAAACTTTCGTCTTCTTTGTGGGGCCTGGAAGGAACAATTCATTAGCATTATGGTGTATCACTTCCTCTCAGTTGCAATCATTACATAATTCTTCTGTGTGGTCTTTTCATTTGAAAATTAATGGCAAGTTGTCAGTCATGGAATCCTTTCAAGTGGATTATTAGCAAGGATACTTTTGTTATACTGCTGAACCAGTTAAAATTTAATTAAATCACCTTAAAAGAATTACACTTTGATTAACAGCTGAATTTTTCTTGCTAGGAGAACAATTTCTTGTGCTTCTTCTATCTCTTTCCCTCTTCTATTTGTCCAAGTCTAATGCGTCAATCTTATCATGCTTCCTCTGAATCTTAGAACTCCTTACTTTGTTCAAATGCTTGTTATTGCTATACTTACTGTATCTTACCTTCTATTTCAGGGACTTGAGCAAGGAAAAGTCCTGACAAATTTTCCTTGTTCTACACCTGGAGAAGATAACGGAAACGTGTCAAGTGCACCTGTAGAACAAAACTTTAAGGTTCTTACATCTTTTCAATATTGCAAGACAACTTAGAGTAGTTTGATGTCATTATCTAAATGCAAATCTTTCTGTCAGTTGCTGATGCAGCAACAATTTTTTAGTGAATTTGTAGTCTTAATTATCATATTGCATAACAATCTGTCTACTGGCGAACTGCCAAAGCATATTTGGATGTTGTTCTGTTATTTCTTTAAAAGAAAATTAAGGTTACTTATGTATCATTGTTTTACCCCTTTATATGTAGATCTTTGAATTAGGTAATCAGCTTGAAAAGAGCAAATTGAATTTGAAGTCCTTGGAAGAACTTGAGAGTACTTTCAACAGGTATTTTCGAAAATAAAGTTTGCATAGTTCTCCGCACTCTCTCTTGTCTAACTCCGGTGCATTTAATTTTACAATATAATCAGGTTTGAGGCTATAGAAAAGATTGAAGATGCATTTTCTGGTCTTAAGATAGTAGAATTTGAGGGGAACCGCATCAGATTATCTTTGAGAACTTTTATCCCAAACTTAGAAAACTTGCTCCACAACCAAACAATCGATGTTGCTGAACCACCAGAGCAAAATCATGAGTTGTTAATTGAACTGATGGATGGAACCATGGAGCTAAAACATGTTGAGGTGTGTTATTTCAGCAGTTTGCGACTTGAAAATTAGGGATAACTGCTTTTTGGTCCCTAAGTTATTGGTAAATTATGTTTTTTGTCCTTGTGATATATGACACAGCATACTTAACCTTCAATTGATTAAATTGTGTACCTTTGGTCCCCTCAATTAGAAAATATGTTATATTTGACTATTATAAATTTATATTACCGGTCAATATGAAGTAGCAATGCAAACTTAACATAGCTATTAACCCAAAAAAGAAATGAATAACTCATTTTTCTTTCCACTGATGAGATGATGTTTTGAAAGAGAATGTGGCATAACGTTGTTTGAAATGTGAGCCTGCTACATAAAACAAATCTAACATAGACTTAACTTTCTCCTGACAGGACATTGGCTTAAAGTGGATTTATTAACCTTCTCTATATCTGCCAGAAATTAAAATACTTACCCACTTTTTGATACATTGGCAACAGACATTCTATGTAGCAAACAGTCAAAGTACCTAAATATGCCTGGTGTTAAATTATCAAAACAACTTAGGCTAAGACAATTGGTTTTGTGCTTACAAAGAGTGTGTTAGATGAGATACAACAAGTCAGATGCAGAAATAGAAAAATCTACTGTTCTGTGTTGTCCAGTAAATTGGTTGCTTATAAGTCATAACTGACTGAATCATTGGTTTACCTGCAAGCTGTTTGATTTTCTTCCTTTGTTGAATTAACTGCTTGCTTTCCTTAGTTTTTACTGGTCAATAAGATATAATGTTGCCATTTCTGATCTATTATACCTTAATCTACTTTTTGGTGATCCTCTTCAGATTTTCCCAAATGATGTATCTATAAGCGATATAACTGATACTGCAAAGTCCTTAAGGTGTGTTTCCTTTTCATTTTTCTTGTACACTACTGATCTCACTAAGTTTTGGCTTGTGTAAATCTATTTGTTTGATGCCTGAGCATAAATCATTATCCTTTATTATTTAATAAAGTCAAATTTGATGTGAAGTTTTAGTTGATTTTGCAGTGTAATTGGTATTTAATTTCCTATTTTGGAAGTAATTTGCAACATGAAAATTCACATAGTGCCACTGATTACAGACAGGTCTATTTCCCTGTGGGAGTTCTTGAAAATAGATCTTCTTTGGAGTGGTTCGTTAAAAGGGTGCAAGATCGAATTGTTCTTAGCACGTTAAGGCGCTTTCTATTGAAGAGTGCAAATAGTTCAAGGTTAGTCCTTATTTTGTACTTTATGCATGCAATTTGAGTCAAGATTGTTTTGTAGAGGTGGTGTTGTACATTTTTTTCTAATTGTGTTGATAATGGTTTTAGCACTTCATTTATCAATTTCTGATGCTTTATTCATGTTAGTTACATTTAAATTTTAGAAAGAAAAACCAATAGATATTTTATTTGTACCTTAGGATGCACTGCCTGTAAGCTAGAGCTAATTATTTTTCGCTTCCAGAGGACAAAATTAAGAATTACAAGTATTAAGATGAGCTCCACATGTTGCAACTTGATAATCACACACTAAAGTAACTCATTTATTTCATCCAAGTAAATCACATAAATAAATTTTAATACCTTATAAAAGAGTCATATAAATAAATCTCAAGACAAGTTAGAAATTCTGCTCTACTAAAAAAAGAGTGATAAAGTTAGTTACGCTGGTATGCAAGGAATCTCTGAAGAGGCAAGAGATGGATTTTTACTGCAAGCATCTTATTGAGGGGTTTATGGCATTGGAGTAGTGCTGAAATATTGTGTTGAATAACTGGTTTATTAAGTGGGCTATTGGGATAAATATGAAACAGTACAGGAGTTCAAATTGGAGTTATTAATGTGACTTAACTATGTAATAGAATCTGAAGTAGTAGTCAGAGAAAGGTGATCAAAGTATATATTTAAATTGATCACAATCTTAATTGACTAATAGATTAGATCACCGAGTAATGTAATCCTATTCTACAGTTACGGGAGTTGATATTATGTTGAGGAAGTCATTCCTCCTATCAGTGAGAAATCCTTTGAAATGAATGGAGTCAAAGAAGATGCGCTAAACTGTATGAATTCGATGAAAGAAGGAGAAGCTTCATAAATTGAATAAAGAGTGGACTGAGCATGTAAAATCCTAGTCCTGACTATAGAAGGGACCAGAAAATTATGCAGAAGGTGGAGAAAGAGGACCAAATTTATACGTACTAAGTGGCTCAAGTGTTTTTTGTCTTGGCTTCTGATGTTGCATTTATTTGATCTATTTTTGAATTATGTACTTATATCTACACAAACCAAACAGGCATTCATTTGATTACGTGGATAGAGAAGAGACAATAGTAGCTCATTTGGTTGGTGGAATCGATGCTTTCATAAAGCTACCTCAAGGTTGGCCTTTAACCAGTTCTGGTTTAACCCTGGTGTCTCTCAAGAGTTCAAGTCAGTACTCACAACAGATATCTTTGACCCTCCTTTGCAAGGTTGCGGTAAGTTGTTTATTCATAGCGTTGTTATAGATTATAGCCGTTTCATACCAGTGCTGGACAGTTTGTGACTTTGTGTTGAAGTCCTATTGGGATTGGATTTATTAACCAAATATAGATGTGATATTTACATTGTGAATGGTAATCTGACTTGAACTTGCATGATCTATAACGGTCAAAGAGAAATGCAAAACATCACTACAATGGAAGGTCATTTTAGTTAACGTAATTGTACAGTGCTAATGATACATCGTGCTGATTGGGACCTAGTAAGCCCACCAAATTTCAAAATTTCTGTTATTAGGATTCAAATCGCCTCCTAAAAGTGTTTCCAATTAGTAGGAAAAAAAGTTCGGTTATTCTTGTGGAAAAAAGGGAAGGTTGGCCTATTGCCTCTCAGAGTCTCAGTCTCGTTGGATCTTTTATTCATTTCATCCTTACAGGAAGTGGCAAACTCGTTGGATACAAATGCACGACAGACTATCTCAGGCTTTACAGATAGAGTTGAAGAAATACTTATGCAACAAATGACTGCAGTAACAACTTCAACCTGAAAATATTCCGAAAGATAATTGCTTCCCGGCTGTATGATGCTCTGTACTTATTCTGGTAAGATATTCAATACTACCGATGCCAGCTGCTAGTCATCGGATTCACTCAAATGTACTCTTTTCAGATGCAAACATTTTCTTGTAGTGAATCAGCATTATGTTGATGTAGGTTTCTCAGTAATGTGTTAAAATATCACTTGGATCTAAACTTAAAATATCTTTTTCTGGGGGATTTTCGAGTTGTTTAACGTGAAGATGGATTATGCATGTTGGTTGCAGGTAAATGTGTGCTCTTCAAATGGATACTCAGTCATCTGTTCAAGAAAAGCTCCCTTCAACTAGACTATTGCAAGTAGTGAACCAATTAGACATATGGAAATAATCCTTGGTGAATCAATGAAATTGTAGCATTTCATGATCATATTATAAGGTTCTGTGAAATTTATAAGAAATTTTAGGGATTATGTATGAAATTATGGTAGTATGGTATTTGTTATTTTGCTTTCTAACTGAATATGCTTCAAATGGACAAGTGTTTTTGTACAATTTTTGAATATATTGATGAAAAATGGACAAGTCTTTTGTCCGGCCCAAAATCCTAAAGGCGAGTGGACCCTCCACCCAATTTGTAACACATACTAAGCTAGTGTTTGGCGGCCAAATATTTTTGGCAAATATTATTTGGATGAATTTTTTGGGAAACATATCAAATATATCAAAACTAACCATAGTTTGTATTACATAGCAAGATAGAAATATCGACGTAACAAGATTCATGACTTCCGCAACAAGTCAATTAGATCTTTGTTGCAACAAATAACTAGTGTCCATGCCATTGAAGCAATGTGGTAGGTCGGAGTGAGTGCAACAAGCATTATTTCATACATCGTGAATTAGATGAAGCACATGACTTTATTACCCAAAGCCGATTGTTCGTCATTTTTTTTCATCAACAACCATATCATCACTTTCATATTCACTGAATATTCCATCACTGCTTTAGTGTTCACGTAAAAACTTATGTAATACAACGCAAACAACTACTATAGAGGATGTTTTTGTAAAAGATAAAAGTTTAATTTGATGTAAAATTTGAATTTTTAAAAGCTCCCAAATAATAAGATTTGACCTAATTACTAGTTTTTTTTAGTATTTGGGAATTTGGGTTATTTAATACTTGCCAAATAATGACAAATTATATGGACAAACACTCTTTGCCAAATTTTCTCCCAAATTTTATTTGGAAAATCTATGATCAAATGGGTACTAAATTAACTCTAACCAAAAGTTAACATTTTATTAATCTGAATCAAAAGTTCATTGATATACGTATCATGATAGACATGTTCAAAGATTGAAATTCTATAAGTGAAAATTTTCATTTATTATGTCATTTCCATCCTCCATCACACCTTATCATTCACCCTCACACATACAAAATAATTGTTTTTCTAGAAAATAATGGGCTTTTTAAAATTTATTTTCTTATGTTCGGTACGTAAGGAAAAAAAATTACCGCTACTTGAGGTTGGATTTTGAACCATGATTATAGTTCATTGCCGCACCAACTATGAAAAATCCACCAATCCACATGTGATTTGTGAACAATGACAGTTGTAGAAACTTCTGTACCAGAAACAATAATATCTGGGCAAATTTTATCCCAATAGAACCTAGTGGTGTTTAGGCACCAGATCAGCTTCATGTATTTAAAAGGTAATCATTTTTTTTATGTTTTTATTACTCCTTAAAAGTAAGTTTCACATTGCATAAAATAGATATTTAATTATTTTTCAAATATTTATGTTTTTGAAATCAATTAAATTTTAATATTTTTTCGTATTTGAACTATGTACAATATCTAATCTTAATATTTTGAATTTTAAACTCAATCAAGATTTTACCTAAAACATTGAATACATCTTAATTATATTGAATGTTTAGATAAGATTTGAATTGATTTTAAAATTCCACTTTTGTACATAGTTCAAATAAAAAAAATTAATAACTAAAATCTTAATTGATTTTAAAGTTCTAAGTATTTTTAAAAATAATTAAATAACAATTTTGTATAGTAAAATTTATTTTTTGAAGAATAAAAAAAACAAAGGATAAATGGCTCCTTACACACATGAAGCTGAGATGGTTCCTGAACAACGCTAGATTATCCCACAACACCTTCAATAACTTCAATTTATTATGAGCAATTATTCCTTTATCTACATGAGCTAATTCGAAACTCTGTCCGTGTCTAATCGAATCTAAAGAAGGGTATTTATTAAGAAGATGAATTAACATCACGATTCTAAAATCAATTAATCATTACTTGAGTGTCTAGAAATTGATTTTGGAACCTTGATGTTGGAGTTCATCAATTCTATTGGCAAGTTTTATGCCAATAGAACTTGGGATAATCTAGTGGGTGTTCAGGAATCAAATCAACTTCATGTATTTAAAGAAAAAATGATATTTTTTTGCCGCTTTTACCCTTTAAAATCAGTTTCATATTAGGTAAAATAATTATTTAATTATTATTGTAAATAATTTAGAATTTTGAAATATAATAAAATTTGAGTTATCAATTTATTTCCTTATTTGAACTTATGTACTAAATCCTAATATTTAAGATTTTACCTAATCAATCAATTCAACAGGATAACGTATGGAAATATAAACCAACCATCTATTTGACCATAATAATATTTCTTCCATCTTTGCTATTATATATACATCAGTTTTGGTCAAAAGAATCTAAAAAAAAATAAAATATTAAAAATCTACAATTTACCAATTATGATGCTTTGGTTAATTTTTTTCTTTTTCTAGTTATTAGTGGTGTGTCTTTTTTCTATTGTTACTAAATGGATCTTTTCCGAATAATATATATATATATATATATATATATATATATTATTTTTTTTATCTTAAACACTTCCTATTTCTAATAAAAATATTAGTACTTTTTAAAGAATACCATTTTATTTTCTTTCTTTTAAAATCACACTTTACCAATTTTGGTCATAAGAAATTAAAAATCACAATTTTTTTTAAAAAAAAATTCTACAATTTATTAATTATGACGCTCTTCAAAACAGACCATAACGATATTTTGCGAAAATACCACAATTCCATTTGCCACACATGAATATATTAAGATGGTTTTTCAAAAACAGTGTATTATTATATCATCGCTGTAATATTCCTTCGTTAATGCGATATTTATATAGAGTGGTCACAATTTTACACCATTGTAATTGTAAAAAAATTATTTTTATATTACGGTCGTTTAAAATAATTATCTTCTTCCATTCATGATTGAAAAAGTTTGTTGTAATAATTAAATTTTTCAAATTTTTCATTCCACATTTATATCTTATTTATTGCACCCTATACATTCTACACTTTTACAACACAAATAATGTTAACCCAACATAAAAGATCAAATAAACAAACTATTAATCATATAAAACAAAAATATTCTAAAATTACATCGTCAAAATACAAATTTTAAAGTATCATTCAACAAGAATATTTTAAAATAATAATAAATCCTAAAAATAATTTTTAATCGGTGTTTGATCTATCATAATTGTTACTTCCATCTGAAGATCTTCTTGATTCGATTGGTGATTAGTGAGCACCAATTTCTACATCTAATGTCTGAAAAAAATAAAAATATATTAATAGACAAATCTTCAAACAAAAATTAAAATCCAAAGATAAATTTTATTAAAGACAAAAATATTAGTAACATGGAAATACCAGAAAGATGATTTTTTAGCGAAAAAATATTTGAAATCGTCAGTACAAGTTAATTAAATATATTAATGATAATAATTCATTGTCTGCATAGTAAGTTTTCAACTTCCACAAATTAATTAAAGTAAATATCAGTTATTAATATCTCCGTTAGTTAAGGAAAAAAAATAAAATACACCCAACAAATTAATTAAACCTAATTTTTTTTTTCTTACTTCATTTTTTTACTAGGGATCAGTACTATTTTCACTTATGATTCGAACTCTTAATCTATCGATCAATGACGAATATGTTCAAACACTTAAACAAACTTCATTTGTCAAAATTAAACCTACGAATAGGCAAAACACTAAAATGCAATAAGGTTCCATTTTACGGGCCAGAATTGCTTCATATATTCGAGTCAGCAACAGTTAATTTTCAACAAATATATTCATTATATATATGTTAAATATATTGAGAAATGAAAACTACTGCTGACAAGAAGATATGTAACAATCGACCCGCTATTAACCATATGATGAATAAATTTCTCCATTTTCATTTTAACAACATATTTTTTTTTTGGTGTGTCTAGAAATGCAAGAACTCCTCTCAATTTATAGGAATCAACTTAGAGCCTAAATACATAAAAAGGAAAAGAGACATAAATTTTTCTCCACACATATTAATTTTTGCCTCCAAAAAAATACTAATAGTCAAGTCTTTAGTAAATAGATTTATATATCTATAATAAATAGATATGAGCCTCACATAACAGAAAAAAACTAAGGAAATTAAATTTAGTCAAAATTCATCAGATCAATGCTTAGAGTTAACACGACTTTTAATTTATACATCTTAAATAAGTTTTGTAGATGTTAAACACCTTAAGTAGGCCTTTATTTGACGCTTTTCACAACACCTTAAACACAACTTACGTAAAGTATCTAAATAAAAAATTGAACTAATTTTATATGTCTACTGATAAATTCTGCCTTGAATTTAAATATATGCATGGATGAACCAAAATGAGAAAGAAAATAAGGGATTTATGAGTTGTAAGGGCATGTTCAGGATTCAAATGTCACATTTTATGACCTTTGACTAAATTGATTAATTAGGTAGTTCATCCATGCATATATTTAAATTCAAAGCAGAATTCATAGGTAGACACTTACATTAAAATAATTTTTCACTTAGATATCTTACGTAGGTTGTGTTTGTGCTATCTAAGTGAAAAGCGTCAAAACGACACAGTGAACTCCTACTTCAGGTGTTTAACGTTTAACATGTACAAGACTTGTTTAAGGTGTTTGAATAAAAAGTCATAACAACTTTAATTATCGATCTGATAAATTTTGACTAAATTTAATTTCCTCAATCTTTTTTCTGTTATGTGAGGCTCATATCCATTTATTATAGATATGTCTATTTACTAAAGACTTGACTATCAGTAATTTTTTGGAGCCAAAAATTAATATGTGTGGAGAAAAATTTATGTCTCTTTTTCTTTTTATGTATTCAGGCTCTAAGTTGGTTCCTATAAATTGAGAGGAGTTCTTGCATTTCTAGACACACCAAAAAAAAAATATTTTGTTAAAATGAACATAGAGAAATTTATTTATCATATGGTTTAATAGCGGATCGATTGTTACATATCTTCGTGTCAACAACAGTTTTCATTTCTCAATATATTTAATATATATAATGAATATATTTGTTGAAAATCAACTGTTGTTGACTCGAATATATGAAGCAATCTCGATCCGTAAAATGAAAGTTTATTGCAAATTAGTGCTTTGCTTATTTGGTAGGTTTAATTTTGACAAGTTAGGTTTGCTTAAGTATTTGAACACATTCCATGATACGATCTTTTGACTCCAAAAAAATTTATCTTCGAAATTTTAATTTTATTTGAAGATTTGTCAATTAATATATTTTTTTTCTTTTTCAGGCATCAGATATATAAAGTGGTACTCATTAGTATCAAATCGAAGCAACAAGATCTTCAGATAAAAGTAACCATGATGATGGATCAAACACCAATTAAAAATAATTTTTAGGATATATATATATATATATATATATATATATCCTAAAAATAAGATGTACTTTTGAAAATAAAATTGATATAATAATTTTAGAGTACTTTTATTTTATTTTATATGATGAATATTTTGCTTATTCAATCTTTTGTGTTGTGTTTACATTAATTACAAGTGTTTTAGGAGTATAAATAGATAGGACGCAATAAATAAGATGTAAATGTGGATTGACAAAATTTAAAAAATTTAATTATTGCAATAAAATCATAGTCATGAATTGAATATTACAGCGATTATATAAAAAATGAATTATGTTTCTTTATTATAATTACGATAGTTTTAAACCGCCACTCTATGAAAAATGTCGCATTAACCAAGGGATATTGCGGAAATTATATATAAATATTACGATGTTTGTAGTTTGTAAAAAAATCGTAATACATTTATGACAAAAAAAATTGTGGCATTTTCACATGACACTTAGGGGTCGTTTGGTTGGGAACAAATTATCCCAGGATTAATTATCCTGAGGTTAGCTATCCTGGGATAACTTATCCCACCATGTATATATGGGATAACTTATTCCATCACTATGATATAAATGGTGGGATAAGTTTCCAAACATGACAACCAAACAAGATACAAAATTTTTATTCCATCACTATTTATTTTTATCCGTCACACCAAACGACCCCTTAGTATATTGTGGCGATTTTAAACTGCCGCATTATAAAATCGCAATTGTGTAAGACTCTTACAAAGGTTAATTTGAGATTTAGACTCCTAGTTTTTCTCCGTAATTCAATAATCGTTAATATAGTGTGTTTTTCGAACGAAGGATGATGCAGACCTCCATGTGATATATTTGATTGCCAACAATGTTGGACATCACTTTGATATATATTTTGAGTCGGTCGATCTTTATGAAGATTACATCTTGATTACTTCGACTTTGATAAAAATAATATTTGATGCCTTGATTTTTTTGTGAATGTTATAAGAGTTTATGAGATTTTGAGACTATAGCTTTTACCTTTAGAAGGACAATATTTGATATTTGGATATCTTTGTGAATATTCAAGTGCTTATGAAATATTTGAGATGCCGTGATACATCCATTTATATAGGCATATGCTAGGATCTAGCTAAAGTCGATATATTATATATAACTAAAGTAGAAACTTGAATTATACTTATTATTCCACTAGTGATCAGTGTATATATTTCACAAAATTGCCCTCAAGTTCTTCATAAATAACTTATTAAATAATTTTGTTTAACACATAAGTTCAAAATTGTATCACAACATCTCAAATATTTTCCCATAAAAATCCAAATTTGATTTGATAATCCTTACTCACATATATTGAACATATATAAAACTTAAGACACACATATATTTGTGAAAAAAATAAATCAATATAATATCTCAGAAAGAAAATAATCTTCTTGGAGTATTTCCACAATCTTTGAAATAAACATTTGTCAAATATTGCTCTTGAATTCCTTTATTGCCATTACCATTATATTATACTCTTTTATTAACCTTTTAATTCCCTTTTATTATATAGAAAATCTTCAAGTTGGTTTGACTTCTTGTGATTAATCAATGAAAGTAGTTGATTGGATAAATATGACATACATTGATTAATCACAACTATAATACAAGTGTCAAATCACTATTATCTTTAATGAAAGTAGGTGATAGATACATACTCCTCTGTTCCTAATTACTTGTTCACTTTTTCTTTTATAGTTGTCCCTAATTACTTGCTCATTTTGACAAATCAAGAAAGAACAATATTTTTTTTACCTATTATACCCTCAATTAACTGACTAATTACTTTGAAAAATGTAGAACTTTTCACCCACTTCATAATTAATAGGGGTAAAATGGTAAACTCATTATGTTATTAATTATTTTCTTAATAGGTGTGCTAATTCAAAAATGGACAAGTAAATAGGGACAGAGGGAGTATAAAACACATTAGCCACTATAAATATAAGTGCTAATAACATCAACAAGAAAATCACAAACATAATGTCTTCCTCATCACAATATTATCACTTAGTACTTTGCCTCTTCCTACTTAGTTTTTCATCATTGATCAATTCACAAGAAATGTTTTTAGCTCATGTGAAAAATGAAACTCCAAATTTAGTGAAGGCAAAATGTTCTCTATATGGAGGACCTATGATGGACTATTTGATGGAATCAGGACATCGTTATACTCTTGCTGGACTCATTACTCCCCAAGTAAATAATACCATTTATTGTGAGATGAAATTACGCGAAAAACAGGGGGGTTTCATGTTGTATGACTCGAATGACACGAAAACTTGTCACTATAGGAGTGGAGATTGTGAGTGGTACATACATGAAGATGGATTATGCATGTTGGTTGCAAGCAAATGTATGTGTGATGTTCAAATGGGATACTACTACTCATTACTCATTTAGAAATATTGCAAATGAACCGACTAAATATGTTTCACGTAACGCGAGAAGGTCTGCATCATTCTTCGTTCAAAAAATACACTATTAACAACCATTAAATTACGGAGAAAAACTAGGACAGGAATAAAAAAATAAAATATAAATTTGTATTTACAATCTTGATAAAGAAGATCACTTCTTTATTTATTTATTTACTTGTTGCAAATAGTATTAAGGATATACATGGTTAGTGTAATAAATAAGATAGTCATAAAAAAATCTTCAAGTTAGTATGACTTATTGGTAATTTACCTTATCAAATAGTATCGATAAAATCAATAAAAATAGATATAGTATCACTATTATCATTAATGAAAGTAGTTGATTCTATAAATATGACATACATTGACCAATATGGGTTGTGGTACACTGGTGTTTCACGTTTAATCAGAGGGCTCGAGTTCGAGTCTGGATATGAAGAAAATCTTGTTGGGAGCGCCACCCTAGAATGGACCCTGCAGTGCGCGATCCAAATTTAATCAAAGCTCTAATGTGAGTTTCGGACACCGAATAATATATATGACATACATCTATATCTCTTTTTTGTATAACAGATTTTTTTTGGGTGATATAAAAGGCACTGCCACCATACGGCAGAAAAAATTTAAATTAAAAAAAAACTCTAGTCCAAATTTCTACTTTAAGTAATAAATAATCAAAGAATAATAAGAAAGAGATGGTTGTAGCATCCTAGCTCAGGCCTTATTAATGAGTGTATAATTCTAACGAGGCATCTCGAATATTCTAAAAGCTCTTGACTATTCACGAAAATATCAAGATAGCAAATACTTTCGTCTCTAAATCTGATAAACTCTTAAATATTTATAAAAAAATAAAGACATCAAATATTATTTTCATCAATGCCGAAGTGATTAATATGCAATCTTCCTCAAGATCAACTCAAAATATCAAAGTGTTGTCAGGTATTCTGTAAAATTAATATTAGTTGAGGTAAACGAAAGTTGATCCGGACATCACGATCATTAAAAAAATTGAAGTGTTATCTGACATTCTTGGCGATCAAATACATCACAAAAAGGTCTACATCATTCTTCGTTTACAAAATACAGTACTAATATAATGACCCTCAAATTATTGAATAAAAATTAGGAGAGAAAAATCAAAAGAATATATTGATCACGTATTTATTTACTTATTGCAAATAGTATAATTATATACCTAGACCATAGTTATATAGTGTAAATATAAGATAAGATAGTCATAGAAAATCTTCAAGTTGGTATGACTGGTTGGTAAGACCTTATCAAATAGTATCAATAAAAAGGTATATTATATGACTATTATCATTAATGATAGTAGTTGATATATTATATAAATATGACATACATTGATTAATTACTATAAAGGCCAAATCACTTTTACCATTAATGAAAGTAGTTGAATGATACATATGATACACATTAATCACTATAAATATAAGTACCAATATCAACAAGAAAATCACAAGCATAACAAGAAAAGAAAAAAAACTCACAATATGTCTTACTCATCACAATATCACTTAATACCTTGCCTCTTCCTACTTAATTCTTCATCAATCATCAATTCACAAAAAATATTTTGTTGTTAAGATTAAAAATGAACGCAAGTTGTTCTCTAGATG
This sequence comes from Solanum lignicaule, assembly GCA_029582545.1. Lineage (NCBI taxonomy): Eukaryota > Viridiplantae > Streptophyta > Magnoliopsida > Solanales > Solanaceae > Solanum > Solanum lignicaule. The sequence continues at coordinate 43,883 of JAJOOF010005270.1, forward strand.
GATTAGAACCTCCTACGGACATTCCGATCGAATCGAAAAGGGTTATTATGAAATCGATGCACGCTTTAATCCCAAAGGAAATAATACCATTTCTTGTGAGATGACATTACGTGAAAAACATGGGGTTTTCAAGTTGTTTGACTCAAATGACAAGAAAACTTGTCACACTGTTGATGGAGATTGTGAGTGGAGCATACGTGAAGATGGATTGTGCATGTTGGTTGAAGACAAATGTGTGATGTTTAAATGGGATACTACTACTAATTACTCATTTAGAAATATTGCAAGTGAACCAACTAAATATGTTGCACGTGATACGATGAGACTTATATCAAATAATCCTTAGTGAATATCTATGAAATTGTAGCAATTTTATGCATATGATGAGATTCTATAATAATATGGTACTACTCTTGTTATTTTTTCTTCATCTCTTCCTAAGTGAATATATTGTTGAAAATCTTACGGAAAACAATATCTATAGAGAATTCTTGAAAAACTTGAGGCAGTGTGTGTCAAAGACACTGTTCTTAAGGATATTTCATATGATATAAACGTATCATCTATTTAAGATTCAAGAAGCTCTTCTAGTATAAAATTAAGAGTCAGAATCTACGAAGATTAATAGAAGAAAAATAGAATATAAAAGAGATAAGTAGTGAACGAATATCTCTATTCTTCTATCCACAAAAGTGAAATTGTTGGTGGTAATAAAAGGGAATTAAAGGGTTAATAAAAGAGTATAATATAATGGTAATGGTAATGGTAATAAAGGAATTCAAGAGCAATATTGACAAATGTTTATTGCAAAGATGGTTACAAAGATTGTGGAAATACTCCAGAATATTATTTTCTTTTTGAGATATTATATTGATTTATTTTTTTCACAAATATATATGTGTCTTAAGCTTTATGTTCAATATATATGAGTAAAGATTATCAAATCTAATTTGGATTTTTCTGGGGAAAAAATTGAGATGTTCTGATATAATTTTTATGTGTTAAGCAAATTATTTATTAATTAAGTTATTTAATTATGAAGAACTTGAGGGTAATTTTGTGAAATATTATACAGACTCACTAGTGGAATAATAAGTCTAGTCCAAGTTTCTACTTAATTTATATATAATGAGATACCATATCCTAGTTCATGCCTTTATAAATGAGTGTATAATCTTGGATATTCACAAAGATTTCAAGATATCAAATACTTACTTCATAAAGTAAAAGTTATCATCTCAAAATCTTTTAAACGCCTTGAATATTCACAAAGAAATTAAATCAAGACAATAAATATTGTTCTGATAAAGCGGAAGTGAAATTAGTATTGAAGTGTTGTCTAACGTTTATAGAGATTAATACATCACAAGGAGGTTAACATTATTCTATTTTCAAAAAAGTACGATATTAATAACCCTCGAATTACAAAAAAAAAAAAATAGGAAAAAGGAATCGAGAGAATATACAGATTTGTACTCATAATCTTGATAAATAAAATATATCATTTGTTTATTTATTTATTTCGTAATAACAGTTTATTTTTCATACCTAGAGAAAATTTATTACAAATAGTAATAAGTATATACATGATTAGTGTGAATAAGATAGTCATAGAAAGTCTTCAAGTTGATATGACTTGTTGGTAAGACCATATTAAATAGTATCGATAAAAAGATATATTACTCCCTTTATCCCTAATTACTTGTCCACTTTTTTTTTTATAGTTGTCCCTAATTACTTGTTCATTTTGACAAATCAAGAAAGGACAATTTTTTTTTACCTATTATACCCTCAATTAAATGATTAATTATTTTGAAAAATGTAGAACATTTCATCCACTTCATAATTAATAGGGATAAAATGATAAACTCACTATGTCATTAATTATTTTCTTAATAGGTGTGCCAATTCAAAAGTGGACAAGTAATTAGGAACGGATGGAGTATTACCAAAGTATATCATTAATGCGAAAGTAGTTGATTAGACAAATATGGCATACATTGATTAACCACTATATTATGAGTGCTAAATCACTATTATCATTAATGAAAGTAGTTGATTGATACATATAACACACATTTCATCACTATAAATATAAGTATTAAGATCAACAAGAAAATCACAAGCATAACAAGAAAGAAAAAAACTCACAATCAATATGTCTTCCTCATCACAATATTATCACTTATTTATTTGCCTTTTTCTACTTAGTTTTTCATCATTGATCAATTCATCACAAGAAGATATTGTTATTATAGTGAGTAATCAAACTCCAAATACAGTGAAGGCAAAGTGTTCTCTAGAGGGATCAGTACCTACAGGGGACATTTTGTTGGAATCAAGACAGGTTTATACCCTCGTAATACCCTTTGAGCCCAAAGGAAATAATACCTTTTCTTGTGAGATGAAATTACGTGAAAAACATGGGATTTTCAAGTTATTTGACTCAAATGACACGAAAACTTGTCACGATAGAGATGAAGATTGTGAGTGGAAAATACTTGAAGAGGGATTGTGCATGTTAGCATCAAGTGATTGTGTGATGTTCAAATGGGATACTGCTCATTACTCATTTAGGAAAATTACAAGTGAACCAATTAAATATGTTGCACGTAATGCAATGAGATATATGTCAAATAATCCTTAGTGAATATATCCATAAAAAATGTAGCATTTTCATGCATATGAGATTAATTCTATAATAATATGGTACTAACTTTTGTAATTTTACTTCATCTATCTAAGTGAATATCTGGTATTGGAAATCTTATAATAAATACTTTATCACGCTACTTGTAGAGAATTTTTGAAAGCTTAATGCGTGTCATAAATGACATTGTCCTTAAGGATATTTCACCGTGTATTCTCCAGAATTCAATAAATTCTTCTGGTACAAAACTAAGAGCCAAAATCTAATATAGATTAATAGAGGAAAAACCCAACTTAAGAGAAAGATAATTAAGTGAAAGAGTGTTTCTATTCTTCTATCCACAAAAGTGAAATTGTTGTGTTTTATGGAAATAAAAGGGAATTAAAGGGTTAATAAAAGATTACAATGGTATTGACAGTAAGAATATGTTTCAATGTCAATATAATTAGCCATTAAGACTGTTAAAGAGCAATGACAAATCTTTATTTCAAAAAATGGTTACAAAGATTGTGGAAATACTCCAAGAAGATTATTTTCTTTTTGAGATATTATATTGATTTTTCTCACAAATATGTGTCTTAAGCTCTATGTTCAATACATGAGTAAAGATTATCAAATCTAATTTGGAATTTTATGGGAAAATATTTGAGGTGTTTTGATATAATTTTGAAATTATGTGTTGAACAAATTATTTATTAAGTTATTTATGAAGAACTTGGGGAAATTTTGTGAAATATATACACACCCTAGTGGAATAATAAGTCTACTCCAAATTTCTATATTCAGTTACATAATGTGTTCTTAGATTCTTGTTCACGCTTATATAAATGGATGTATAATTTTGATGAGACATCTCTGTTGAAGATAAAGAAAACTGAAGACATGGGATAGGCCATTGAACAATCTGGTTCAATCAACGTGTACGACGAAGGTAAAGTTACTCTAAGTTTAGGTCACTTATATCAACCTAGTTGTTACTCATTGTACTAGCTAGAGTCGACTAGCTAGTATTAGATTACGACTAGGATTATATTACAACTAGCTATAATTGGATTATTTATAATTGCTTTATTATTATAGTAGTAATAGATTTTGTAGTCTAAGTATAATTAACTTAGGACTCTACACAATTCTCTCTCTATATAAGTAGCATGTACTCAACAATTTTAATCATCAATACAATCCTTGATTTAAGTGACCTAAACCTAGAGTGACTCTAACTCTGTTGTACACGTTGATTGGACCAGATTGTTCAACATATTCCATGTCTTCAATTTTCTTTATCTTCAACAATCTCGAATATCCCATAACCTTTTGTTTTTTCACAAAAATATGAAGATACTAAATACTGTCTTTCTTAAACTAAAAGTTATCATCTCAAAATCTCATAAACTCTTAGAATATTCACAAAGAAATTAAGACATCAAATAATACTTTTATCAAAGCGAATATGAAATATTGAATGATTGTCTGATATTCATGGCAATCAAATACATCACAAGAACTTGTACTCACAAATCACAATCTTGATAAATAAAATATATCGCTTTTTTCTTCATATTTTTTTTTTAAAAAAAACTTATTGCAAATAGTATTATACACATGGTTAGTGTAAATAAGATAGTCATAAAAATTCTTCAAGTTGGTATGACTTGTTGGTAAGACCTTATCAAATAGTATCAATAAAAAGAGATATATTATCACTATTATCATTAAATAAAGTAGTTGATAGATAAATATGATAAATATGACATACATTGATTAATCACAACTATAATATAAGTGCTAAATCACTATTAATATCATTAATGAAAGTAGTTGATTGATACATATGATACACATTATTCACTATAAATATAAGTACCAATATCAACAAGAAAATCACAACCATAACAAGAAAGTAAAAAAAAAACTCAACAATGTCTTCCTCATCACAATATTATCACTTATTTCTTTGCCTTTTCCTACTTAGCTTTTCATCATTGATCAATTCAAAAGAAGTTGATTTTGTTGTTGTAGTAGGTAATGAAGCTCCAAATACAGTGGACATACATTTTTCTCTAGAAGGAGTACCTGCGGGGGTCCTTTCGATAGAACCAAAACAAGTTTATAAACTCATAGCACCCTATGATCCCAAAGGAAATAATACCCTTTCTGGTGAGATGAAACTAGGTAAAAAACATGGGGTTTTCAAGTTATTTGAATCGAATAACACGAAAATATGTCACGATAAGGATGGAGATTGTGAGTGGAGAATACGTGAAGATGGATTGTGCATGTTGGTTGCAAGCAAATGTGTGATGTTCAAATGGGATACTACTCCTTACTCATTTAGAAAAATTACAAGTGAACCGATTAAATATGTTGCACGTAACGCAATGCGATATGTGTCAAATAATCCTTAGTGAATAATTGAATATATATATATCCATGAAAAATAATGTAGCATTTTCATGCATATGAAATTCTATAATAATATGGTACTAACTCTTCTAATTTTACTTCATCTCTCTAAGTGAATATCTTATGGGAAATCTTATAAAAAATACTTTATCACGCTACTTGTAGAGAATTCTTGAAAGCTTAAGGCGTGTCATAAATGATATTGTCCATAAGGATATTTCACCCGATATATATGTATTCTTCAGAATATATTCAACAAATTCTTATAGTATAAAATTAGGAGTCAGAATCTAACCTGGATTAATAGATGAAAAATCCAACTTAAGAGAAAGATAAGTGAATGAGTATCTCTATTCTTCTATCCACAAAAGTGAAATTGTTATGTTTTATGGTAATAAAAGGGAATTAAAGGGTTAATAAAAAAAAAAGGTATTGACAATAAAGAATATGTTTCAATGTCAATATAATTAGTCATTAAGGCAATTTAAGAGCAATGAAAAATCTTTATTTCAAAGATTGTGGAAATACTCCAAGAAGATTATTTTCTTTTTGAGATATTATATTGATTTTTCTAACAAATATGTGTCTTAAGCTAGCTTTATGTTCAATACATGAGTAAAGATTATCAAATCTAATTTGGAATTTTATGGGAAAAATATTTGAGATGTTCTGATATAATTTTGAAATTATGTGTTAAACAAATTAAACTTGGGGGAAATTTTGTGAAATATATACACTCCCTAGTGGAATAACAAGTCTAGTCCAAATTTCTATATAAATTACATAATATGATCTTAGATCCTTGCTCATGCATATATAAATGGATGTATAATTTTGACTAGGTATTTAGAATATCCTCTAAACTTTTGGATTTTCACAAAAATATGAAGATTTTAAATACTGCATTTCTTAAAGTAAAAGCAATCATCTCAAAATCTCATAAACTCTTAGGATATTCACAAAGAAATCAAGACATCAAATAACGTTTTAATCAAAGCAGAAGTGAAATATCGAAGGGTTGTCTGATGTTCATGGCGACCAAATACATCGCAAGGAGGTGAACATCATTTTTAATTTGAAAAAAACATGCTATTAACAATCCTCAAATTACAAAATAAATTAGGAGAAAAGAATCAAGAAAATATATAAACCTGTACTCACATATCACAATCTTGATAAATAAAATATATCACTTCTTTATTTATTTCTCAATTACAATTTATTTTTCGTACTTGAAAAAAATTATTGCAACTGCCAACTAGTATTATCCAAATGGTTAGTGACTTGGTGTAAATAAGAGTCATAAAAAATCTTCATGTTGGTATGACTTATTGGTATGACTTGTTGGTAAGACCTTATGAAATAATATCAATAAAAAGGTATATTATATCACTATTATCATTAATGAAAGTAGTTGATTAGATACATATAACACACATTAATCACTATAAATATAAGTGCAAACATCAACAAGAAAATCACAAGCATAACAAGAAAGAAAAAACTCACAATATGTCTTCCTCATCACAATATCACTTAGTATTTTGCTTTTTCCTACTTAGTTTTTCATCATTGATCAATTCACAAGAATATTTTGTTGTTGTAGTGACTAATGAAACTAAAGATACAGTGAACACAAGTTGTTCTGTAGACGGAAAACCTAAGATAGATACTCCAATGGAATCAGGAGTGTCTTATCAAATGTCACCATCCTTTAATCCCAAAGGAAATAATACCGTTTCTTGTGAGATGACATTACGTGAAAAACATGGGGTTTTCATGTTGTTTGACTCAAATGACAAGAAAACTTGTCACACTGTTGATGGAGATTGTGAGTGGAGCATACGTGAAGATGGATTGTGCTTGTTGGTTGAAGACAAATGTGTGATGTTCAAATGGGATACTACTCATTACTCATTTAGAAAAATTGCAAATAAACCGATTAAATATATGGCACGTAACACGATACAATATATGTCAAATAATCCTTAGTGAATAAACATCCATGAAGGATGTAGCATGTTCATAATCATGCATATGAAATTCTATAATAATATGATACTAAATTACTCTTGTTATTTTGCTTCATCTTTATGTGTCTAATGTCTCTGTAACACTACTTTAGCCTTAATAAACTTTAAAATTGAATCGAATCAATCAATATACAACTTGATTCACGAGTTAATCTACATATGTTGTGTATACGTATGAATATTCTTTGTGGATTATGAAAGATTGTAAAGGATCATATTTCTATTTTTACATTTTAATAGAAAAAGAATGACGAATAATTTACTTCTTTTTACTTTTAATAAGAAGAATAATGTAAGCATAATAATACCGCATGTTGGAAAATATAGATATTGAGTTTAAGAATTTTGAATTGACATTAATTGTACAATATTTTTATATCATCAAATTAATTTGTATTTATTTAAAATATTTTAAAATTTATAACAGTAAGTGTATATAATTTAGGTCCATAATAATAATACGTCAACCCTAATTAATTTTTTTGTTTGACCATTAGCTGAAGAAAAAACTAATGAGTTATAAAATTAAATCATACGAAATAACAATGACAATTTTATTATGGGCTTCTCACTACCGATCCAATGCAAGGATAAATATCTCAACAAATAGAATATCAACAAGTAAAAGTATTTAAAATACCGCACAAATTAATCCAAACATCATAATTAATTAAAAAAAAATCAAATCACATTAACTAAAACAAAAAAAATCCTCATAAAATCCAAAAAAAAAAACAACAATAACATAAATCTCTAAAAATAATATAATATAAAAAAAATTCCAAATCTACTAAAAAAAATGCAACTATTCCATCATCCTAGAATTTGGCATCATCATCTTAGCATTACCAAAATTCTTAGCCATATCAGGATTTTGTTCCATAAATTGTTTAAGCATATCTTGATTCTTAATCTCCTCACTTGATGGAAGTCCCATTTGTTTTTGTCTTTGATCAAACATCATTTTTTCAACTGCTGCTCTTGTTTCTGTGTCCAAATCAGACAATTTACTTGGTTCTGGCTCCACTTTTTGTGTGTCAATTTCTTGTCCACCTTTGAATAAACTTTTCCACCAATCAGATTTGTTTTGTTTTGTTAAAAGAATTGATATCTCTTTTTGATCTTCTAAACTCCAATAGCATTCATCAACTTTAACTCCCTTGAAATATTCACCATCTAATATTAGTGGTTGGTTTTTTAGTCCAACTTTGAGAGTATTGGTTTTGAATTCCACAATTATGAATCTTGATTTTGTACCTAAGGTAAAAAAAAAAAAAATCGGAAATTTCATCAAGGATATTCAGATAATTTATTGTATATTGCAATAACAAATCAATAATCTATGTAAAAGGATTTTAAAAGTACTAATAGATTGTCACGATTGAAATTTAAACATGTGATCTAAAACATATTTTTGGCCTTCTTGAAAAGTAATAGATTGTCGCGATTCAACGATTTATATATAGTCAGAAAAAATTATTTTCGCCTTATAAAACACATAATAAATTAAATTATTATATACCTGGAGGAACTGGGACATTGATGGTAACTTCTTGAAGAGATTGTCCCCATGAATAATTCTCCATATCAAGTCCATTGGACTTATTTGGCTTGAGTTTCTCTTCTTTTGGGGTTGAAGATGAATTTTCTTCTTCTTTAGGGGCTAAAGTAGAAGAATTTTCTTCTACTTTCTCAATAATCTCCATGGTTTGTTCTTGATTTTCTTCTTGATAATCTGAAAGAATTGCCATTCTTGAAAAAAATATTAAACAATTTTTTTATCACAAGTAGAAGAGAAAATTATGTGAATTGATGTGAGAATTTTGGGAGAATAATTGGGTGTATATATAGGGAAAATAAAATCCGTTTTTGTTAAGAATTAGAATCCTTAGTGTAAAAAAAAAAAGAATCCTTAGTGTAGTTGGAAAGTCCTTAAAGTTATTATTAACCGACTTAATAACCTTTTTTTCCTAATTTTTATTTATTTATTTTCTAGAATTTCGAATTGTAAAAGGAAATAAAAATAAATATTTAGGGTTAATTAAATTTTATATTAGAAAAAAGGCAAGTATTATACTTTTCCTAGTAAACCGACTCTAGACTTCTTTTCCTAACTAATTAATGCTTTAGGTAACTTTTTTATTTTATTTTATTTTTATTTTGTATGTTACTAGTTAACCAAAGAGATAGATAAAATTAATTTATTTTTTAAATATAAGACTTTGTTTGAGTCCTACATGAATAAATATTTCTGTTAGATAATGGTATTTTTTAAATATGTCTTAACCAAACGAGGGGTGTAGTGAAATAGATAAAAAATACTTTATTTTTTAATTATAAGATGCAGTTCAAATCCTAGATATATAAATATTCCCGTTAGATAATGGCTTCCCTTAAATATGTCTTACGGGAATTGGAATTAATCGATTTTTTAATACGAATGTTAAATATTGAGTGGAAAATGAAAAACAACATGGAAATTATGTTTAATTCCCACAATGTTTTGTTGTAAGAAATAAGGGGCGAGACCTTTTATTTCTTTTGCTTGTCGTTTAATGTCCGATATTTATATTAACGTCTCTATTAATTTGAATTTGTGTCACATGACCCTCTAAAGAAGAAGGGATGTTATTGAAAAAATAATAATCTGTTTTTCCATAGCTCAAGCCCTAACTATGACGTCTAATTAAGAATTAAAAAATTATATTTATCTTACTATAGTTCTCTCTGATGAAGAGTATTCAATCTAACTTTTGTAGGACTAAGATAAAGGGAATAATTAATGCTCCTCTTTACTTGAATTATATAAAATAAAGACAATTTATGGCTAACATTGAGTTTATAATCTATTCATGACTAGTGATACAAAATTTCGAATTTTAATATATTCAAATAGATAATATATCATAGTTTTTTTTTTTTTTTTTTAAATATCTTTCTTCTGAATTGACACAATGTTTTTAGGCTATAATTCAATCAATAACGAGTCTCACGGTATGTTGTTGTTATTAACACTCAGATTTCCTTTTCTTTCTCTAATAATTTACTATAAATACACTCCTTTTTTAATTTTAATTAACACACCAATTCACTATTTTTTTTCCTCTTTTAATTTACTAAAAAAAATGGCAATTCTTTCAGACTATACTGAAGGTGAAAATCAATCACAAGCCAAAAAGGTTGTTGAAGAAGAAAAACAAGAAGAAATTAAAGAAAATGAAAATCAAGAATCAATTAACACTTCTTCTTCTTCTTCTTTAGATTCAAAAAAAGAAGAAGAAAATAAGAAATTAAAGCCAAATCAATTTAATGGTCTTGATATGGAAAATTATACATGGGGTCAAACTCTTCAAGATGTTACTATTAATGTCACAGTGCCACTTGGCACAAAATCAAGATTTTTAGCTGTGGATGTCAAGAACAATTCCATCAAAGTTGGACTCAAGAATCAACCCCCAATTGTTGAAGGTGTGTAATTAGATAATTTTGTTTATATACATAAGCGTCGAAGCAGATTCAGAATTTAATATTTATTGAAATCAGTAATTTTTAACGTATTGATCTAAGTTTCGTGTCAAAATATTGAGATCAGATGAATTCATAACTTTTTAAACTAGATCCGCCACTAGATAGACATGAAATGGGATTGTCACACTTTCTAAGGTACAAATGAGTTCTGAATATTTTTAGTATAGGGTTTTTTTCCCCACAAATAACCAGTCAGATTTACTATTTTAAAAAGTCATATACATAAATTATACAAAAGTTATATGCGCATTATACATATGTTGTCTATTTTTAGTTTAAGCAGCTAGGTGACCAGCTATTTAGGCTGATTTTTTTTTTCTTCATATATATGTTTGTACTTCTTATCGAGTTAAACTGGTTGTTTATGTGCTCTTGACAAATTTACTTGCACTATGCAATAACTTTGTATTTAATAATATACGAGTAATATCTCTTTAAAGACAGTTTATTTTGCTAACAAGGTGAACTATTGGAGCCTGTGAAAGGTGATGAATGTTTTTGGAGTTTAGAAGATAAAAAACAAGTAACAATTCTCATGACTAAAAGGAATCAATCTGATTGGTGGAAAAGTTTGTTCAAAAATAGCCCTGAAATTGACACACAAAAAGCTGAGCCAGAGCCAAGTAGACTATCAGAATTGGACTTAGAAACAAGATCAGCAGTTGAAAAAATGATGTTTGATCAAAAACAAAAGCAAAAAGGATTACCAACAAGTGATGAGATACAAAATCAAGATCAAATCAAGAAGATTATGGAAGAAAATCCTGAAATTGCTAAACATTTTGCTAATTCACCTGCTAATGCTGATGGTAAAGGTGGAATGTCTAATATTAGGATGATGTCAGGTGGCGGCGGAATGATGCGTTAAGTGGGAACTTGATGATGAGTCGATCTATCTATATGTCTTGTTTTTATTGTTATATCATAAGTAATTTCATGTTTTAGTTTTTTTTTTTTCTATTATTTTTCGAGTTCGTGGATTTGGAATTATGGTCCCAAATGTTTGGAAGCTATTTTCCTAGTTTTAATTGTTGAAACATGATATATAATCACGTGTGTTGACAAGCGATTTATTTGTGGAGATGAGTCGATCCACTTACATGTTTCGATTTTACTTTCATATCAAAAGTTAATTACATCATGTATTGCTTGACATAAAATGAATTATGAATTTATTTGTCTTTAATCGATTCTTTTCACGATTTGATAGATATTTGATAAACCTATACTATTCTCTCTTTTTTTTCATGTTTAAGTTCTTTTCTACTGCTTTTCGGGTTGGTGTAATTGGAATTAAACATTTCTTATTCATTTTTCAATAAACAATATGTAATTAACTACTGATATAAAAATTGAAAATAAAATTTGTCAAATAAACTCATCAAGTTCCAAGATAAGTTCGAAATTGCTTTTTAAACCTATACTTATTTCCATAGTGTGATCGATAATAGATGTAAAAGGCCCGAGAATGAATTCACTGCCATAGGCTAGACAACTATTCCTAGCAAGACATTTTTTCTTTGGTCTTAACAAAAATGATTCTATCAACTCAGAATCTGTAGTTCTAAATAGGAAAAAAAAAGTGAACATCAAATGCAGTTATAAAAAATTCCCAGCCACCAAAAAAGTAGTAATTGTTATAAAAATATATTTAAAAAGATCAAAATAAATTAAAATAAAATACTATAAGGGTAATAAAGTCATTTCACTATGTGATTCCTCTTCAGCTCCTTGGAATCTTTTGTAAACTGATCTCTGCTCATTGAACAGCAAAGAAAGAAATGATTTTGACACAGTTGAACTACTAACTGCAGAAATCAATCCCCACAATCAAAACCTTAAAAACTCAATTTCCATTTTTGTCCCTTTCATATCCCCTCAGATTTCTCCATAAAAAATTTCCCACTGTTTTACTATTCTCAATTCAAGAAACCTATTATAGGTTTAAAGGTCAGTTTTTTGATACATATATGGCAATATTTTTTCTTGATTTGATATGGGTATTTGCTAAAAAGTTGTGAATTTGGGTATACCCTTTAGCTTTTCTTGGACAAATTTTGAGTTATTTGTAGTGTTGATTGATTTTATTTGGATTTGTGGTGAAGAACTGAAAATTTTGGGTTTTGGGTATTTGAGTTGTTGTGTATGTGATTCTTGAGCTGCTTAGAGTTTGGTTTGAGTAGTGGACTTAGTTTTATTTGATGAAAGTATGTTGGTTGAGAAAAGGAGTGATTTTTAGTATTACCCATTAGCTTTTCTTGGACAAATTTTGGGTTATTTGTAGTGTTGATTGATTTCATTTGGATTTGTGGTGAAGAGCTGAAATTTGGGGTTTTGGGTATTTGAGCTGTTGTGTATGTGATTCTTGAGTTGCTTAGAGTTTGTTGGTTTCAGTTGTGGAGTTAAGTTTTGTTTGATGATGCCACTACCAAGAAGGAAAAAGTTTGTTGGTTGAGAAAAGGAGTGATCTTTGGTATACCCATTAGCTTTTTTTGGACAAATTTTGAGTTATTTGAAGTGTTGATTGATTTTTTTTTTGGATTTGTGGTGAAGAGCTGAAATTTGGGGTTTTGTGTATTTGAGTTGTGGAGTTAGTTTTATTTGATGATGCCACAACCTAGAAGGAAAAAGTGGACTGAGGCAGAAGAAAGAACTCTAATTGATAAGTATGGTGAGATGTTATGTGATGGGACTTTAGCTAAAATGAAAACTCGGGAAAAGAAGTATAGACCTATAGCTTTACATGTGAATTCTGTGCACAATGTTCGTGATCCGATCACGTATCCATGGCAATGGACTTGGAAGGATGTGTCCACTAAAGTGCAGAACATGAGGCATCAGTATACACTGGTGAAGCAGAAGATTAAGAAGCCAAACTCTGGGGAGGAGTCGGGTGCTGGGGAGGAGTTCGATTGGATGGAGGGGCTAACTCATTGGTCGAACTTTTTAAGGTATAAGGAAGTGTTTGGGGATGTCAATACACTTGTCTTCAATTGTAGCGACTCCATGGCGGTTGTAGGAGATGGAAATGAAAATAGTGGGGGATTTGATGGGAGCGGTAATGGTATGGGGATTGATCAATTTGGGCATCTAGGTCATGCTGGGGACGGTGATTTTACAGGAGTTATTAATGGGGTTGATCATGGTGTTACAGTTATGGAGTTTGATTATGATGGAGAAGAAGGAGAGGAGAATTTCAATGGTAGTATCAGGAGGAATAATCATTTGAAGGAAGATGCGGATAGTGGATTTGTTTATGAAGACATCGAGCCAACTGGATCTGATACGAGAAAGAAGAAGAAACTAAAAGGGGTGGAGAAGAGGGCGTGGGGTTTTCTTGCAACACAGTTGGCACAGTTAAAGGAAATGGAAGCTCGGTTTGAGCAGCGTGAGGCTGAGAGGGAGCGGGAGCGGCAGAGGAGAGAACATCTTAGAATAGAACTTGAACAAGAACGTGAGAGAAAATGGGAAGAAAGAGAAAGAGAGAGGGAGGAAAGGGAGAAAGCGAGAGAGAAGTTGCAGAGACAGAGAATTCAAGAATGGGAAGCAATGGAGAAGGAAAGTGAGGAGAGAGAGAGGAGGAGCCGAGAGGAACAACTTATATTTGAGAGAGAACGTGAAGAAAGAATGCACAAGAGGAGATCAGATTGGAAGAAGAGGATTGACGAGATGTTAGGTCAGCATCGAGTTGAAATGAGCCAGGTCCAGACTCGGATACTTCACGAACAACAAAATCTTACTAGTCAGCTTCTTGGAATTTTTTCTCAGTGGACTGGTCATCCAACTGGGCTTTCTGATCACACAGGAGCTAGCAACCATTATCTTTCACAAATGATGCAAAACTTGCACCATGTCAACGGGATGGTTCACGGTGATGCAAGGGTTGTAGATGATGCTCAAGAAGACCAATTTATCGTTGATGGATAAATAAAAGCAAGCTCCTTTTAGTATTTACATCGATCACCTGAATAGGGAAGGTGCATGTACCTTGCAAGACATGAACACGTGTAAAGGTCAGTAACTTGTAATTGTATTATTTGACATTAGGTTTCTACTCAGAGCCTATGTATTTGAATAATGTTTCCCATATCCCCTTTTTAATGTAGCCAGTATAGAATGTAGAGTTCTCGGCCTTTAAATTTTTATGTCGCCTTGTTCAATAAAATATTTTGATATATTTATATAATACCATCATTTTTTTAGTGAACTTTCTTATTTTGTTGTTGTTGACTGGTTCACAAGTAGAATTTACTGTGCATTTCCAGCGCTACCCTTGGTTCCAAAAGTGTCTCTACACATCTATGTAGGTGGTAGCTTTATCTGGTTTTTCTGATTAGTGGAACATATGTCATCTTGTAAGAGAACTCCGTATTTATCACATCTTCTATGAAATCTCTGAATGTACTCCTTAGTTATCACCAAATGTCTCTTAGGCAAAAAATGATGTCAAAAGATGAAACTAAACAACTATTTTAGATAATCACTAATTACCAAATGAGGTCCAACAAAATCTCGCGTTGAAATAGGATTAAAATGTTTGGTCTTGGACCCAAAAATATATGCTGGTGATCCAAGACTTGAAGAGTTTTAACCTTGATTTCTGTCGTCATATTATGAGTTTATGCTCTTATTTCCAGGCCACTACAATCAAAAACTTGACAATACATGTTGAATTGCACTTACAACCTATGTTGTTCAAACTCTTCTAGAATACCACCATGTGCGTGCTGGATCCTCCAAAAGTAGTGCATTTTCGGAGAATCCGACATGGATGTGGCAGCAATTCTGAAGAATCTGAGGAACAGAACTTACAAGTATCAATTTGATGTCCTCAAGATTCCTCATGACATACACAACTCATAATGCATTAAAATGATCAATGTAAATTATCTTTAAAACATTACCTTACCTATCTATTATAAATACAACAATAACTTGAACCAAAGAAGTGAAAGACATTGAAAACCAACTGTACAAAGTAACAAGAGAATCTTGATACAGGCAATGACCTGTATACACAAGGAAATGCTAGTCTGGAACAACAAAATTTCAGTTCTTTTCTCATATTATCTGTATATATAGTTCGAAGAAGCATGTCAATTGGATATTGGTTTCCACACTGTTAAATCTTTCGAAAGCCAAAATAACAAAAAGAATGATATCGAAATGTCCTCCTAGTATAGCATTGGCTTCAACCTGTCAAAAACCATCACACCTCATTTTCGCCTTCTGTTTTATCCAATGAGAAATGCTTCTGTCTTCCTTCTTTATGAGTGAGTGTCTCCATCTTCCCTGTGCTCTTGTGATGATGCATTACCAATCAAATCCCTACACCATTTGCTTCAAACCTCAACTGTAACTTTTGTGGTTTCACTTTCTTGCTTATAATCCATATCTGTTGTTGGAACGATAACAGGTAATGGTATGGATGGATTGTTTCCCATGTCCTTTGTTTTGTGAAGGAGAAAAGTACCACAGAGGATAGTTACAAAACCACATAACTCTGTAATTATCTGTGTTGTATTCTGATGAACATAGTCCTGAATCCCAAAACGTATCACCAAAATTAGAGAAGTGTGGAGTTACAACTTTCCGATCAAATGAAAACACGAGAACAATACAGTATATACTCATTAGAAAATAGATAAGCTGATAATTCAATTAGGGTTCATCTTCCTAACATTTCGATTACAAATGAAATCCTTTGTCATGCTTCTTGAAAAGCAAGCAAACTTTCTTTTCTCTCAAACATCATTTCTTTCCCTTTCTTTTCTCTCAAACATCATTTCTTTCCCTTTAAAACAGTCAATTTTGATATACCTATTTATCCAGTTATCCGCAGTATTGTTTTATTACTGCAACTACACATGACCAATCCATGTGATCTCAAAGAAGTGGAAACTGATAAAACTAAGAATTCTGAATAGCCATAACCACAAAACTTAATGTTGAATCACCTTAAACATTATCATGCTTGCAAGAATGGTCAGTGTTGTAAACATGACATAGTATATCGGGGAAACCACAGCGGTGTTAAATGTGTCAAGTGCCTGCAGAACATACAATAGTCATGTTAACATTTATATTTTCAAAAAAAAGCAAGTATCAAGTAAGCTGAGACAACATAAATATGAGATTGAGACATATTTGATCAATTGATATGGTTTAGAGAAATTATGTAAATGGCACTAGATGAGAGGTATGACTAACTTATCCAAACCAAATCAACAAATCAGAAAACCAATTTTACTTAGATTTCTAAAATATAAGGGAAGGCAATGTGAGTACCTTGTTCAAATAGTTCAACTGCAATAGGCAAAAGATGAGGACAAGCACTATAAAAACCCATGTCTCAAAATACTTGAATTGATTTTGCCCTCCAATTGTGAGCTTTATAGCAATTCCTATTGCTTTGACACCCATAACCTGAATAACCATAAGAAAACAACCATGAGATAAGATGTATGAAATGTACACATGGAACAGTGGACTACTACAGTACATGAAAGAGAATAACAGACCGTGAGAGAACCCGCAAGTGAACAGATCCCGATGTAGACAACCAAATGAGACTGCCCAAAACGAGGCACATACCGGACAATAAGGATAAGTACCAGCACCAGAACTGTGAAAGTGTAGGCGAGGAACCCTGTCCTTATCAAAAACCTTTTGGTTAGTTAACACAAACAAAGCATGTTGGAAAATAGCATGTATCTGGTTTGTAATTTGTAAATCCATCACTTCACTATACTTATTGCAGAAGATTTGTTTGTTATGTAAGTGTTCAGATAGGTAAACCTAGAGTTTAGAAAGTCAATGGGTTCAAAATGGTGTGGTCTTGTTAGATGTATATGTTTTTTCGAAAAGATTTCATATGTATACATAAATTAAAAACGACGACATTTGGCAGAAGGTGCAATTAGCATGCGTTGAGCATAACATGAGAGAAGGTCCTTGTCCTACATCGACCTGCATATGCATCAGGCCTGTAGGTGTGAAATTATGGTGAGTGAAGGTGTTAAAAGAAGACGAGTTGTCTTGAAAGACCTACAACTTCTTGGGATAGATGCAATGGAAGAAAAAGATCCATATACCTGATATCTACTAATGGAATAGGATTCAGTTTTGTTAGAGAACTTCTAATATTATAATTTTTACTACTACTACTATTTAACTCATTTTTCCCTTTATTTTTATTTGGTATGGTGATGACATTAGTGAGCTTATATGGAGAAGTGAGGATTCATATAGTAGTAGACCCAACTTGTTTGGGATTGAGGTGTAGTAGTAGTAGTTGTTATTGTTTTGTATATGTATACGTAGTCCGAACCGAAAGTGACGGATTCAATTGAACCGGCAGAACCCATCCTAGACTCGCCTCTGCGAACAATGGAAGAATGTAACTGACAATCAACTTGAAGATACCTGGCTCTGTTGCTAGGTACCAAACATCCTTGACAGATTGAATACTCTTCTCTAAAGGGGCATGTAAGACAATAGTGACAGATCCAACCACGCAGAGGAGACAACCAACTATACCAAACATATGCAACCTCTCCTTCAAAATAAAATGGGCTAACACTGCACTGCACATGAAAGTTATATCAGTATTGAACTATAGAGTTATGTGTTCGGACTCTTCATAAATGCTGCTGGATCCTTCAAAAGTAGTGTATTTTGGAGGATCTGGCACAAGTGCGGCAGCACAATGAGCTTCTTTGATTAAGAAATCTACCCAGTGATGCTACGTAACGACGTACCTGACAATCATACTTAAAGCTCCTAAAGGTGTCACGAGTACTGCCGGGGCATATGCATAAGCTGCAAAGTTAGCTCCCTCTCCAACAATCACTACAAGAAGTCGGAAGATTAGTGTTAAATAAAACCATCAGTATTTCACAGGTAAGTTCATATATCAGACTCTTTAAGACAACTTATCCATGAGTTTTTTCATGATATTCTGTGTTTTTTCTTCTTCCTAAAGCATGTTCTATAATACGTGTAGGTTTTCTCAGACATACAACAACTACAGTGCAATCCCGAGCTAGTTGGAATTTATATGTTCAATGAATTCATGCTAAAAGTTATAAGAATGAGTTATCTGACTCTTACTAGATAACATTCCAGCCCACCAACAAGGTTCCAACAAGTAGGAATGGCCTCCTGAACCTGTTTCAAGATTCAACATAATTGGTAATTCATAATAACAGGGCAAATTTGCCTAACCTCACAACAAAAAGGAGCCAAATATTTTGATTGTATTAGCCTTTTGGTAGTTCCTCCGGTGTTTGTAAATGATGCAGTGTTCTAGTAACTACCTTTGAATGTCTAATACCGGACTTATAATAGTATTTTGTAGAATGTCTACGTGTATAGAAATGGACTGGTGGTCTGTTTATATAGACTTGGACAATCCTCCCCTCACGAGCTAGCTTTTGGGGTTGAGCATATCATTGTTCAGTTAACCAAACTAAACTATATGTATTTAAACCATATATGAAGTATACCCTATGGGAAATTTAAAGCAATGAAGGTTATTACAAGTATGTTAAACTTGATCACAACCCAAAAAGTCATGCTAATGTAACTTTGAGCATTAACACATAAAAAGGGCGGCGCGGTGCACTAATATTCTCCGGCTATAACCAGGGGCCGAGAGAAGACTAAATCACATTGAATTTGCATTTCTGCAAGAGACTGTTTACATGGCTAGAGACAAAGGCATATTCCACATAATTGACATAAATAAACTATTCCATTTAGAGTTAGCCACGTGTCACGAATTCCTTGCATACCAAAGCCTGGTATTTACAGGGAGAAAGAAGCAAGCCTATTATTCATCGAGTTTTGAACCATTTTCGAGAAAAAGAATAAACCTGCTCTTTTTCCATTTGCACCAGCCTTCTTCAGACCTTGTTTTTTGATAACAAAGCTGGAACCAATAAAAATACTGGATGATATTGCTAATATAACACCGTGAACATTATCAGATACTCCCTCCATTTAAAAATGGAGAGAAATAATAATAAGATAATAATTCTTGATATTCAAAAGCCAATTCTTTCCAACAAATAAAAACCCCTGCATATCACAAAATCAAATTATTAATTACACATACAAGAGAAGTAATTCAAAGCAAAAAAAAAAAACTCAAACCTTATTCTTGATAAATATCCAAGAAAATATAAAATTTGGTAGATTTATGATAAAGAATGGATTATTTTTTTTAGTTATGTTGCTAAAATATATATCCTTTTCAATATTTTTCAACTTTTCTTTGACGAGTTTATTTGTTTGTAAGAAATTATGAAAAAGGAAAAATATTTCTTTTTCGTTTTTCCGCTCTCTTTCTCTCTCCTCTTTCTGCATAAAATTGCAGAAATGAGAAGAGAAAGAGAGGGAAGAAAGAAAAAAAGAGATGATATCTTTTTTTGTTTAGAGAGAAATTAATTAGTCCTTTACGCGATTTTTAGAAGAATTTTTAAAAAAATGCTTCAAATTACATTAACCACTTATTTTATGGATTTTGCTCCTATAATATTGCATGTGTTTTTTGTCACCTTCAATTTTAGCCTTTAATTTGTATGTTTCTAGATATGTAAAGTTTATTCAAATTTTAATTCATAGTTAAAATTAAGAAGTTCTACCCTCACTAACACTTTGATTGAATAATTGTTATGTATTGTTTCGTAATGTATCATATCATATTGCATTATGTTTATATTGTATCATACAATATTGTTTTAATGAATATAATGTTTGGATAAATTGTACCGTTCTCTGTCATTACATAATATCACGTACTCATAATGAATGATAAACCCATCAGAAAACGAGGATATGAGATAGAACTACTCTGAAGAATGCGATCACACAAAATTGGTATAAGTACTACCACATAAATTAAGATAAAATGAAATGAGTAACAATCAAAACAAACATAATACTTAAACTAACAAAACAATACAACGTTAACAACCATCCAAACAAGGTATAAATACGTACCACATAAATTGAGATAAAATGAGTAATTTTTCTTAACTATCAAACAAGACTTCATATTAATTAATTAGACTAATTAGGAGTAATTTCCCTGGATAGTCACCCATGTTTGGAAAATTACCTAAGAATATCACTTATGTTTGTTTTAGGACAATAATATCACCCAACTTTACCTCTTTTCTTCAAAATATACTTGCACAAAAAAAATATTATCTCTCTCCTAATAGAATGTCATGTCACATTATTCCTTTTTTATTATTAATTTTATTTTAAAAAAATTTAGACAACCCATATTACCTAGTAAAAAAAAATTACATAGCCCAAAAATTTCTACCCTAGTTCTGGGGGATTAGGCGGCAAATCCAAATATGAGCTCCTCCGATTCTTCAAGAAAATACGTGGCTTCCTCCGATTTTTCAAGCGAAATAATGTTTTTATATGGGCAATGGCACCTTTTTGTTGAGTCCGGAGTCAAAATGACAACTTTATTTCTTTATAAAACAAAAACGGCACATCAAAAAAAAAATTTAACCAAAAGGGCAAAATTGCTCCGTCATCGCTCCTAACGGAGCGATTTTGTTCTGACAAAAATTGACGCCATTCTGCTAAAAGAAACAAAAAAACGCTGCCTTCGCAGCGATTTTCTCAAAAAAATATTTTTTCTTTAAAATCGCTGCTATAGCAGCGTTTTTATATTAAAAAAAAAATTAAAAGTTTTGTTTACGAATTTTTTTTTAAAAAAATTGAAGTTAAATCGCTGGCAGCGAATTTGTTTAAGAAATTAATTATTTTTTTCTTTAAAAAATCCTATCCTTGCAGAGAATTTAATAAAAAAAAATTTAAAAATAATTAAAACTGAAGCCAACGATTTTCATAAAAAGCTTTTTTTTTTTTAAATCTTTACACTTTCAGTGATTTAAATGAAAATTAAAAAAAAAAAATTAAAACTGAAAACCGCTACCTCGGCAACGATTTTTTCTTTAAAAAACTTGTTTTTTTTTTAAATGGCTGCCGCCGGAAATTTATGTAATTTAAAACTTGTTCTTTATGTTTTTTTTTTTAATTCCTTAACAAAATATCTCTGCTATAACAACGATTTCACTTTTAATTTTTTTTTAATAAAAATGCTGCTATAGCAGTGATTTTAAAGAAATAATGATTTTTTTTTTAGAAAAAGCAGCGATTTTTATTTCTTTTAACGGAACGGCATCAATTTTTGTCAAAAGAAAATCGCTCCGTCAGGAGCAATTTTGCCCTTTTGGTTAAATTTTTTTTTGATGTGCTATTTTTGTTTTTTGAAGGAAAAAAAATGACCCTTTTGGCTTCGGACTCCCTTTTTGTTGATATTTTAATTCATTAGAGTAATAAGATAACCATATTGTCAAACTACAAAGGATATAATGTTTTTAAAGAATTAAAAAAAATGTTAATAATAAAAAAGGAATTTAAAAATATGTAATAAAAAAGGAATAATGTGACATGACATCCTATTAGGAGAGAGATAATGTTTTTTTTTGTGTCAAGTATATTTTGAGGAAAAGAGATAAAATTGGGTGATATTGTGGTCCTAAAACAAACATAAGTGATATTCCTAGGTAATTTCCCAAATATGAATGACTATCCAGGGAAATTACTCGACTAATTAGCTACTATACTTAATAGTCCATTAAACCATAACTTTTGTAATTAGTAAAACTAATTAGATTAGATTAGAACTTAAACAGTTAGGGCTTTTTTCTGGTCTAATCAGCCATCAGTCACCACACTCTACCAGCAACACGCCGCCGCGGCGGCGGCGTCTCCAAGTAAACTCGAAGAAAAACCATCACCGTTGAAAGGCCGAACGCTACCAGAGTCGGCCATCCGTAATCGAACTCCTGTAATCCAAGATGAACAGAAATGTAGCAGAGTCCGTGCAAAATCCCCAAATCAGTACTAACGGCCCTCGTCCTCACGATCATCAGCGAACAGAAAAAGCCTACGGCAGTGGCGGAGACAGAGATGAACACCGATACTCGAGGAATGTTGAGATTTTCTTCCTTCAGGAGCTCGAGTATAATTGGAGAGGCAATCGGTCCTATGGCGTTGAAGGTGGAAGTGTAGTGAGGTACAATCATCACTGCCGGAAAAGGATTTACATTGCGGAGGACCGATATGAGTCCGGTCAGAAGTACCGGCACTGCTACGGTGGAAACGAACCACAACGCGTGGATGCGAATAGCAGCCATGGCTAGGAGAAAGAAAATCAACGCGAAAAACGACCAGATCTTTTGCTCCGTTCTCATTTTCGTTTAGTATTTTGAGAAAAATGCAAATGGAAGGGAGTTGAAATGTGATCGGAACCAAGCGAACTCCCAAAATCCCGTCGGCGCAGCTCCGGCCTGTTTCCGGTTGCCGATTGCGCCGATCGAGGAAGAAGGGTTGCTTTGTATTGGGACCCACAATTCTATCCTTTGGGATTAGTCATAAAAAATTTCATAATTTAGCCTCTAGTTTTAATTCAAGTGGCACAGTGAACTTTTTTTTTTTTTCCTTAAGTTGGTAAGTTCTTAATAGTTTTATAAAAAAAATTATTGGATTATTGATTTGATTTTACTTTTCTAATCTTAAATTTTTGGGTAAATTGATAACTTATTAAGACAATGATAGTAATTTATTATTTTACTCCTATATAAATATTAAATATTAATCTTACTACTAGTTTGTCTTTGCCCTTTAGCTTTCGATTCATACTTTATTGTAACTTTGAGTATACAAAACGTCAATACTGAAAGTCATATGAGGCATAAAATTGCTAGAGAAGTCACACATTTATTTAATAAGCATTTTTTATTGATTAAATAATAAATTGATAAAAAAAATACTCCCTCCGTTTCATAAAGAATGACCTGGTTTGACTTGGCACGGAGTTTAAGTAAATAAAGAAGACTTTTGAATCTTGTGGTCCTAAATTAAAGTTATGTCAAATGTACAAAATTGCCCTTAATTTTGTGGTCTTAAACATGCCACGTGAAAAGCAAAAAGTAAAATGTTACCAAAAAAGGAAAGAGGTCATTTTTTTTGAAACTGACTAAAAAGGAAAAGAGATCATTCTTTGTGAAACGAAGGGAGTATTTTATTAATTTTGTTATTAATTTAGCATATCTAAAATAAATAAATCAATAAACCAATAATATATACACCAAATCGAACTGATCAATGCGCATAGGAAGAATTAGGTTTTGGTTGGTGGACTAGTGCGGTTCCACTGGTACTCACTACTCAGTGTGTCTTCCACTATGAAAAATTAAAAAAAAATACACGATAAAAAGTAGTAGAAATAATTGAACCAAATGTACCAATCCACAAAAAAAACCAAAAAAACAAAAATGGAAGCTCCAAATTTCATAAAAATCTTCTATTTCTTCACTTTTTTTCTTACCATTTTATTTATAATTACATCTGTTAATAGCCAATCACAATGCAATGATACAATAGCTAAGTGTAATGAAGATATGGAGTTTTTAATGGAATCTGAAATTAGCAAAAGATTTCTTGCAGAAAGAAAAAAATATATTTCTCCTGGAGCTTTGAAAAGAGATCAACCGGTTTGTAACGGCGGCGGCAGCGGTCAACCGTATTCGCGGAGCTGCCTTCCGCCGCCGTCGAATCCGTATAGTAGAGGTTGTTCTAAGTATTATCGTTGTAGAGATGATCCTGAATGACTATATGAATTTTATGTTTATATTTGTGTCTACTTATACTTATTATGATGTTGCATTGTTGTTGTGATTTATGAATGAATTTTGCTTTTTGGTGGGACCATTTTTCGATTTGTGCGTATTATCTTTGTGTAGAGGTTATATTATTTTTCTCTGTATTATTTCAATTTTATCAGATGTGTGCGAAGGGATGTGGTGCTATTGATATTGTTGATGTGATTCATTTTTTTTAGTCACTAACTTAAGTAGTTACTAGAGGCGGATTAGGATTTTGAGTTTATGTGTTTTAGATTCTAATTTGATTTTTTTTATTACTGAATTCTTGATAGATTATTTATACATATTAAGTGAATTTGTTATTGAATTTTGTTGAACTCGTAGCTTCTATGATGGATTTGCCCCTATTGGTTATACCTGCGAATTTTTTCATTGGATGAGAACTAGGATAAAGATATCTTCTGAGATCGATGTTTTTGATTGGTAAATGAAAAATATGATTTAGCAAATCAAGTTATAGTAGTTGGATGAAATTTTTTAGTATTACATATTGGTCAATGGTCAGCTTATTAATTTCATGGATCATGTATTAAGTAACTCTAATAAATAGATGTTGGGGTAACATAAATCTTGCATATGTTAGTCCATGATCAAGTCAAAATTGATCACGAGTTTAAGCTATGAGACTTTCAAATTTGAGGTTCTCATTGTAAACTTTGAAGATGATGCTGAAATTCATCAAAGAAATTATCGATGTCTAAGTCATGATTATATGACTCCGACTGCAATTTCAACTCCGACTCCGACTCCTCGTGTGTTGAATTGTTAGGTGTATCAATTAAGTGAATTTTGTTATGGTAAGATCAATTTAATAAAAGAAAAAAAATAATTTGAGCCGCATCTCAAATAAGCTACAATAATTCGTAATATACTGAAATAGATATATATGAGCTTATATACATCGATTGATGGTGAAAAAGAATATTTATACGATTGGTCATTATAATTATAGGTAAATCTCTATAGCAAACATTAATCCATACACAAGCTTTGTGCTATTGAAGCTAATATAAGCTCTTAAGTTCTTATTGCATTTCTAGTGTATTAGTAGAAATGACAATCAGTTAAACTTAAAATAAAATATAACCCATCCAATCCGTCCAAAATTTCACATAGGGAAGAGTTATATTTATTAATGGGCTTATAAGATGGGCAATGCTCAACTTGACCCGCAACATCCCTATAGCCCAAATTGACCCGTTACTCAACCCAAACATGACCCGTTACAAGTCAAGGTCAACTTCACAACTCACAAGAAATAGTGAGATAACAAAGCAAATTACTAATTTTTTATTCCATCGTGTTTGCAAAATATTAATTATTACAAGTTTAACAAAATTAGAAGGATCTTTTTTTTATTATTAATTATACATCAAAGCAATGAATTATAATATTTGTTATCAATTCATTTATTAGAGTAGTACGTACGGAGTAACAAATTGTGAATTATAATATTTGTTATCAATTCATTTATTAGAGTAGTACGTACTAACAAATTATACATTATCCGTCTCAATTTATGCAGCAATTTTTGAATTTTGAGATTCAAACAAATTTTTTATTAACTGTAATTTTTCATATATCTTTTAAATATATTAAATTATCAATTATTGTGACTTATTATACTTTTTACACAATTTTAAATATGTAAATTAAGGTTTCATACCCAATTTTACGATCAAAATTAAATTATTCAACTCTTAAAATTCGAATTGTGTCACGTAAATTGGGACTGATTATTGAATTCCATGTATTCACAGGGAGATGTGAGTTGGAGAGGTACAATCTGTGGGTCCCATATTTCCATTGTTTTTAAGGTACTAGGTTGGCGTGTACAATATAAATTAGTACAAGGTACTTTTATAAATGAGCAAAATAATATAATACTCCATTCTTATCATAAATGAAGAAGTTTTCAACTAGTCCCTCCGTTTTCTGATTTTTAACTTGAACACGAAGTCTAAGAAAGTAAAGAACACTTCTAGATCTTGTAATTTTGATTTAAGATACGTAGAATGTATCAAAGTTACAAAAAATAGTTGTCAAAAGAAGAAAACGACATTCATTTTTGAAACGTACAAAAGAGAAAAGTAAGACAAATAAATTGAAACAGACAAATTATTTCTATATATCTGTGAGCAGTAGTTGACCTTAACAAACTCATCTATCTGTTTAAGGCTCTTAAAACTGATAACAATTATATTCAACAAGCATTGTGGAGTTCTAAAGCTGAATTTCGACAATGGATTATGATCTATTGAGTGA
This sequence comes from Solanum lignicaule, assembly GCA_029582545.1. NCBI lineage: Eukaryota > Viridiplantae > Streptophyta > Magnoliopsida > Solanales > Solanaceae > Solanum > Solanum lignicaule. The sequence continues at coordinate 70,522 of JAJOOF010005270.1, forward strand.
GAAAAAGGCGTTTGATGATTCAAAAGCCGGCGTTAAGGGACTAGTTGATGCTGGAATAGTCGATATTCCACGAATTTTCATTAGGCCACCTGATGAACTTGTTGATGAATTGAATCAATGCAAAATACAAGTTCAGTTGTGGATTTCAGTGGCATAGAAATTCAGGATCGGCGTAAGAAGATAGTTGATGAAGTGAAGGAAGCATCAGAGAAGTGGGGATTTTTCCAGCTGATAAATCATGGAGTTCCTTCGAGTGTTTTGGAAGGAATGATTGATGGTACTCGTAAATTCATGAGCAAGATGTTGAAGTAAAGAAAGAGTACTATTCGCGTGATAGAACAACACGAAGAGTTAGATATGAGAGCAATCTTCATTTGTATCAATCACACACCGCGAATTGGAGGGATACATTGAACATATCTATGATACTTACTGGTCATATTGAACCTGAAGAAATACCGGTAGTTTGCAGGTAACTAACTATATCTATGCTTAGGCGTGCACTCGAATTGCAATTCTTTATGTGTCCTGTTTTATGCCTGCAGGGCATTGAATTTTTAGTAAGAACATATGTACTTTTTCAAAAAAATGTTCGTAATGATTAATCTGGCAGTCCTCGAGGCGTTGTTTAAGTCTAGCAGAGTAGAACTGTTGAAAAATATCCATAGCGGAAGCATTTCAGAGTCATTCTCCTTAATGAATAATAGATAACATAGCAAAGTGAACAAATATCTTCCAGTAGGTTGGACACCAGTTATGTGGTCTTCTGTTGTGATCCCAAATTAATACCCAAACTCTTTCAATACTTGGGTGAGAAAACCTCGTTCGTTATAGCACTTGGCCTCATGATACATGATCAACAGTACTCTGAAAAGATTCCGTCTTTACGATTATTTGACATGTTAGACAGGGTTATCTAAACTTAGTGATGTCTGATATTTTCTTAATAATGTCCAGGAAGGCATCCATTGAGTACATCAATCATGTTAGAAAACTTGGAGACACACTTCTTGACCTACTATCAGAAGCTCTTGGGCTAAAACCGGACTACTTGAAAGCGATGGAATGTGACAAAGGTAAAACATTGGTATGCCATTACTACCCGGCATGCCCACAGCCAGAGCTAACTCTTGGTACCGATAAGCACACAGATCCTGATTTTCTCACCATTCTGCTACAAGATCAAAGTGGTGGCGCCCTGCAAGTTGTGCATGATAACCAATGGGTCGATGTTGAACCGATTGAAGGAGGCTTGGTTGTTAATATTGGTGACTTTCTTCAGGTTTGCAACAAAACACACTCCTAATATTTAGTGATAATGTTAAAAAATAGACCTGAATTATCATGTTTTTGCGAGTTCCCTTCCTGAACTATCATGTGTTTGCGCTTTCTACTTGAATTATCATGTGTTTGCGATTTCTACTTGAACTATCACCAACTATTTATCAAAACACATTTCAACTGGTATCTAATGGTGCGTGGTGGTGTACACTCTCTTTCTTGGTTTAAAATAGTGCCAATGGAACTCCTAGCGGATAACTAAAGAAACTAATTGGACTTTTTTTGTAAGAGACAAATGGTCAAAAACACACTTGAAGTATCCTTTTTTGCGAGTTTCCCACCTGAACTGTTAGGTGTGTTTGTGTTCTCTACCTGAACTACCACCAACTATTCATGAAAGCCAGCTGCCATGTGGGCGAAATTTCATGGACAAATTAAGTTGTCACGCGCCTTTTAGCGATTGTATTCAAACACTTGGACTAGTGTATCGAATAAATAGTTGGTGATAGTTCAGATAGGAAATGCAAACACCTAATAGTTCATATAGTAAACGTGCAAAAAAGTGATATTTCAGGTATGCTTTTGACCATTACCTCTAATATTTATCTTCATATTTCACAAATTGTAACTTATCTCAATCTGTTTTTTCTTTTAACAGATCCTATCAAATGACAAGTTTGTAAGTGTAAATCATAGAGTTGTAGCAAATAAGATAGGACCAAGGATATCAGTGGCACGCTTCTTCCATGGTGCTTTTGAACCTCCAAAGATGTATGGTCCAATTAAAGAGCTCATATCAGAAGAAAATCCCCTCCTGTATAAAGAATTTCTTGTGAAAGATTACATGGCTAAGTTTTTCTCCAGGCCAGTTCATAAGTCTGGTCTTGATCTTCTAAGAATGTGAAAAAAGTGACCGAGCACCATGTTGTGGAAACCACCATAAACTTTCAGAAAAAAGGTGTAGGGTGCTTACAGTCTGATCAACTCCCGACCCTCTTGTCATGTACAATAATGTTTTCCAATTATTGAGTGTGTTTTTCATATACAATTTAAAAATAAAAAAAAGAGTGCTTTTGTTATTCTGTTGTTTCTTTTCAAATGAAAGGATAAATATAAAGAACATTTCATTGTGTTCTTTTTGTAAAGGCAAGCACATTGTATCCACTTAAAGTTTTTTTTGCTCTGTTGTATATTGATATCCTGCTGTCCTATTCTGTTACCTTTCATAATCGGTACATTATTACGTATTGATGCCTTATTGCCTGGGGTCACTGCATTCATACCTGTAGATCCTCACAGATATGTAGACAATCCTCCTTAGTAGTAGTGCCGAGACCTTCTGGTTATAACATCTTAAAGTATATTAAAAGATTCAATATGTCAAGTTGCAACACTAATTTATTCTTCTGATGTACAAGTTGTATTGTTTAACAGTAAATTCCTTTCACAACCCTTCCGAAAAATGGATATCATTGTCTTACACTTTTTTAATTAAACGATCCAACTTTGACTATGCACATTAATACACCTCAACTCATCTCCACTTTATCAGTTGAACACTCCAACTTACAAAATGATCATCTAGACATCTCCAACATTTATGTGTCACGTCAGACACAGTGAGGACGAGTTCAAGTGTTAAGTTGTCTGTTGAGATCAAGTTGAGGTGTCTAGACATGTACTCACAAAGTCGGAGTGTTTACTTGTTAGTTGGGACCTAGTTTGAATGTATGTTTATGTATTATGCCTTCCGGATACTACTCTACTAAGACGACTCTGTTGTTGAATGAGAATGATCAACGATTGCTGGAAAAGATGTAACGTTACTATGTTCATCTAAATATAACAGATGGATCCCTATCTTCTTTACTGTACTTTCTGCACCAAACTCCGCGATTTGCATCTTTTCTCCACCTTCCATAATCTGTCCATAAAATGGTTCTTGTAAGTAAGATCTGTAAAGTACACATGATAGTTCTGCGCATCTAGCATGTATTTCATAATCATATCGCCAATGGTAACATTTTGAAGGCATTCTTCCAACAATATTAAAGCTCAATCCACGCGGATGCAAACCTCTTGAAGTTGGTACTTTGACAAACTTTCGAACACACCAGACAATTATTCGTAAGAATTTATACTCATTATGTGTGGGCATAGTAAAGCAGATAGACGAAGATGTTACTCGATTGCTGCAAAAATCCGGAATCTCATTGCTTTGGAGATAAATTTCTAACCCCTGCTTTATCAAACAAAGATGGAAGATTATTAGTATGGAAGAAGAGACGAGTTCATTTCTCAGATGTTCACTCAACTAACAACTTTTATATCAGAAAGTCACTCAACTTTGTTTTATAACAGAAAAGTGAACGTCTGAGTAATTAACTCCACGAGAGATAGATAGAGAGACTAACCGGATGAGGATTTTTTCTAGATTGAAATGGTAGAGTAGGTGCACTAAAGAAGCCTTCGTTGAACTGATTCTGGAGAGAAGTACAATTAACCATGTTGATCCTCTCTATAAAAGGGAGGTTATCCAACCCCGTAACGTCTACCAACTTCTTGCTATTTGCAATCTCAAAAGTCCATAATTTTTCTAAATTTGATACTGATGGGAGTGTTTGAAGATTCTCAGAATCATTCAAACATAAATACTCCAACAATCTTAGCTTCGAAAAATCAAAGGGTAGACAGAAGAAACTGTTACCACTCAAATTTAAATATATCAAGGAGGATAAACTCCCAATATCTCTAGGAATATCAGCCTCGGAGAAACCACAATATGTAAGGATTAAAGAAGATATAGAACTTGACAAGGATTCAACGCGATGGATTCTTCTTCGTGAAATGATACTCCTTTTGGCCTCTAAATTTCGACTTCCTACTTCCAAAGTTACGAGATCTTTTAGCATTTCAACTGATCCAGGCAAATGCACTATACCTGTATCACTTGCAAGAATAGATGCAAGACCTTGCATTTCTCCAAGCTCAACTGGTAGTGTTTGTAAAGATGAACACCAACGAATGCCTAAGGATCGAAGGGATTTTAGATGGCATATGATGCTCGGAAGATATGTAAGCTTTTTGCAACCATAAAAATCTAGATCAATTAGTCTGTGCAAATTTCCAATTGATTCATGGATCTCTTTCAGACTTGTGCAACCACTAAGCCACAAAGTCTCGAGACTTCGTGAACCATTGAAGTTTGGAGTTCTTACGAGGCGCTTGCTATCAGAGAGATCCAGCTTCTTCAAACTTTTACAGCACTAAAAGAAAAAAGTAAATACAGTTATGTAAGTTAAGACTTATCTTTCATTCAGCTGCAATAAACAGTACAAAAGAAATTGTAAACTAAACAGTTAACAGTCAAAAACACACTAAAAGTATCTCATTTTTTCGAGTTTCATACCTGAAATATCATCATCGTTCAGGTAGGAAAAGAAGATAGTTGAGGTGTGTTTCGATAAATAGTTGGTGAGAGTTCAGATATGAAACTCGAAAAACTGAGATACTTTAGATGTGTTTTTGACTCTTTACGCTGAACTAAAGTAACAAAATTACCTTCAAATCCGCGCCAAATTCTTGGATATTACTTCCTTGCATTTTAAGAACTACAAGTTTTTCTGCAGGAAAATGTGCTGGTATACATTTTAAAGGACATTTTTGCCAAGACAACCATCTGAGATCCTTGGACAACAGCTCGAAATCTCCATTAATATGTAACTCATCGATTTTAAGCACCCTCAAATTTTTCATTTTCTTAAATGTCTTGGTGCTCAGGTTTGCGCCTTTTAATGCCCCTGGATCTACCATCAGTACTTCTACTTTTTCGGAACCCTGTAGTTTCAGCACAAATAAATTGAATAAAAGCAATTATAAGCAAATATTTATCAAATTATTGAAAAAAATTAAGATGACGAAAGATAAAGAATTTACTGACTTTATTTCCTTGTAGAACATCTCGAACTTCTTGAGGTTTGAACAATTTACTCCGTTTTCCAGAGTCTCGAGGTGATTCCATACGAACAATTTCTCTTCCCATATCTCGCACTAGATCATGCATCACCAAATAACGCCAATCCCTTTGGAGCAAGTTCCTTTGGACTAAGGTTGAAATTGCACTTTCAGAATAAAAACCACACGCATTTAATGTTTTGATAACTTCATCCTCAAAAAATCCATGGAAGGCACACGCGATATCAAGGAAAACACTTTGAGTATCACGATCAAGTCCGTCAAAGCTTATGTTGAGGATCTTTTGAATATCACAATGAGGAATTGCTCTTAATTTTTTGAACTCGTATCTCCATTCTTCTACGGATCTCCCTTGTAAATGTGACCCCAATGTCACAAAAGCTAACGGTAGCCCACCTGAATATTTGATTATGCTTTGTGCAAGCTCAACATATTCTTGTGGTGGAGAAGGACTACTAAAAGCATGACAAGAAAAAAGTTGTTGAGCTTCATCTTGATTTAAAAGCTTTGCCTTGTATCTCTCATTTTCTCTAATCCGAGATAGCAAATGCTTGTCTCGGGGGTTGTAATAATTATTAAACTACCAGAACCAAACCAACTTCTTTCTCTTGTTAAGGATACTAATTGACTTATATGATCCACATCATCAAGAATAATTAGATCTTCTTTGACCCAAGTCTTGCTTTGATTAGATTAACGCCTTCAGCAACACTACTGAAGGTATTAATTCCGACTTGACATAATCTGGAATAAAGATGACATGTGAAAGTTTTTTGAGTATCTTCACCTCTGAAACTCAGAAACACATCATAAGAGAAAGTTGGAAGAAGTACTAGAAGATTCTCCTCGTACAAATAGAGTATTCATATTTGATGTGAATATATGGAAGAATGAGTAGCTATATATATATATATATATATGTTTTATTTTAAAAAGATATTTTGGATTGGTTTGGAGAGTCGCCACTTAATTTTTAAGAAAAATCAAGAAAACTGTTGTTTTCAAAAGACTAAAACAGAAATCTAATGAAAACTTAAAAAAGGGTTCGAGGTTCTTATTAATATTCTAGGAAGATTTTTAAAGCACCTAGAATATCCGCTAATGCGGTTATCCGACAATTAATTTATTTGGCTAAAATAATTTTAACTTAGCTTGACTTTGCAAAATTAAACTACTTTAGTTAGTTAAGACCATTGTATGGGAAGGAAAATATTGAAATGTTACCTGAGTGAATTATTTAGTAAACTTATTTGTTTATTTATTTCTTTTTCAAGTCAAATAAGAGACGAATAATTTGGTTAAGTGATTAATTCAAAATAGGTGTCGTTTGGGGATTTGAATTTTTTGAAACCTTACGATTAAGCGGCAAATATTAACGAGCACACAAACATAATAAAGTAAAGAGGGAAAGAGACTCGAGCCCAAGTTTGGTTTTTCTGTCCGCCTGGACCAATACTTGGGCCCATTTCGTTTTGGGCCAAAGGCCCAATTCTTGCCACCTGCCCAAAATTAAAAGAAATAATTTCCTTTGGGCCTTTGGCCCAAATTTTCACCTGTCCTAAGAACTAATGCAATAATAATAAATAATGACAAGGGAGCTTAGGCCCAAAATTACAAAATACAACTCGGAACAAATATAGGCGGGCTTTTGGCCTAATCTTTTTCGACTCCCGATCTGTTCCGCTATTTTTAAGCCCGGGATCTGTACACCAATTTTTGTAGCCGGTTGACCTGGGAGGAAAAGATTTGAGCCTTTGTGGCTCCCTCGAAATGCAAGGAAAGGAGATAGGAGTTCATGAAGAACTCGGGCAGATTTCACATGCAATAAAATGGTAAGGAGTTAGCATACGAAACAATAGAACAAATGAGATATAATTTAAATAAGATAGAATTCGATTAAAATGGAAGCCACTTTAAGCAATTCAAAATGGACCGAAGCATACAACTCTGAAGAAGACCAAGTGAACCGAATTGACAATTATAAAGTTGATAAGCCAACTGACACCAAACATGAGCATGTATATGTGAATATATATACACACTTGTGATCATATTATATTACATGGAATACACAACCAGTAACCAACAACAATTCAGAATATTAAAAGGAAACATGCCACATAGTTAGCAAACCAAACATCACGTGCTTTAGTCTAGTTAATTTGATTTAGTGAAATCTAGCAATACTAATTTATTATGTCAAAAGACTAAACACCGGAGGCTATAACAAACCCGATTTTTTAAAGCAAAGGAAGAGAAACTAGCGGGGATTTTGCCAGATCATTTTAAAAGGGAAATGAAATATAATTATGAATAATCAAGGCCGAGCGAGCCTATTTCTCAGGCTAACAAGTTGCACACAAGCACAAGCATACACGAACAAATATAGCATGCGGAGAGACACCACACGAAGGATTGAAACAGGCGACAAGCTAAAATCTGTACGGTCATTTTCAGATTTTGACAAAGTTAAGAGAGCTATTACTATTTTAACTAGCAATAACACGCTGGAGAATCATTTACTATACCTCAGAAACGTTGGACATTAAAAACTAAACAGGGGACAAATATCCATTTGAATACATTTCATATTTTTTCATAGAACCGACTGCACTTAACTATACCGAACCAAATCTAATTAGGAAAGCAGCAACAATTAGCCTAGCAGTGAAGTATTTTCATATTTTCCATTCAAATGATATTCGACCAAACCACAAGTAAAATAAAGAATGGCCAGCACATCATTTATAAATAACAAAAAAAATAAATTCCTCTTTACAGATGGTGCTTAGAGCCATAAAATCTAGTTATTAATATTCAAAAAGGTAAACATCAAGGAAAAAAACTTGTTAAAATTGTTACCAATATAATCACGGAAAAAACCTTTGTCAATAAATTAAGCAAAGATAACATTCATATCATATTAAGCAGAACTAAAACAAAAATGAACAATAAGTGAAAATGCAATATACATTCATATCATATTAAGCAGAATTAAAACAAAAAATGAACAATAAGTGAAAATGCAATATACATTCATATCATATTAAGCAGATCTAAAACAAAAAGAAAAGAAAAGAGGGGAAGGTGTATTACTTTTTCCGGCGCAGCAAACTGGAACTCGAGATTTCAAGAACGATTCCACCACAAAGTCGGATTATGGACAGCAAACGAGAGACCCAGGCGGCTACTCGAACTCGAATCGACTTAGAGGGAGCAACGACGAACAAGCTAGAAGAATGAGAGCCTGAAAATTAACTCCTCTCTCCTCTTTCGAATGTGTTTTTTCCTATGGATCTTGTGACTACTTGCTTTAGCTATTCTATATGACTTAATTAAAAAAAATTCCCCAACTCCAAAAAAATCTCCCCTCTAACAATGAAGGACATAGAGCTATTTATCAACGGAATTAGGGCAAAACGGGTGGATAGGCGGGAGATTTTTGAATAGGGGCGAGGCCCATTCCAAAAAAAAAATTCAAACTCCCTTTCACCATTTTGGTGAAGCACCTATTTTCTGCAGATTCAAACCATTCCGAAAGAGGAAGTAGTGAGAAGCGCGTGCTGCTGCCACTGGTACGAAACTGAGAGGGACATCTGAGGAAGGAGACAAAGCACACAATGTACGCTTTCTGCACATTGACGCCGCTACCGCTTTCCGTCTAATTGACGGAAATTATGAAGACGCCGTCCGCTAGCTGTTGTTGTCGCTTGGAATAGTTGCTGTTAGCGTGGAATTAAAGGGCAAAGGGGGATGGGGTCGGGTCAGGGGTTATTGCTGCTGGAGATTATTAATGGGTGAATAATTTATTGTTGGGAACTGGTTGGGCTAGAAAATCGGTGGAGGATTGGGAAGTGTTGGGAACTGTGGGCTGTTGCTGGAATTGCTGGAGATTTTCAAGAATAGCCTAGATTGAAAAAAAAAAGAACGTTAAAAAGGACACGCCTATATTTTTTCTATTGCAGACTTGGGTTACAATTATAGCCATAGAAATTGAGACATAGCCAAGTTGAGATAATCCAACGAATTAGGCTAGGAAATTGAATGAGACGAATTAATATTAATTAATTAACGAGTTTCTTAATTTCAATGAAATAGAATAATTAATTCGATTATCAACTAATTAGCTTAAAACTATAGCCATAACTTAAGAACGTAAATTAATAAAATGTGCTTTTTAAATTAACAAGATTAAATAAAATAAAATAACGTAAAATAAGAACAGCTAAACTAATAAACTAAATAACTTATAAGTATACTTTGAACCAATCTAATTTAATTGAATATTTAATTAAAACAAACTCTTTTTGAGACGATTTTCGAATATTCATAAAATATACCAATTATATGCAAAATTATATAAAACATATATATTATTGAAAAAATTTAATAAGTGACAACTTATTTAAAGTAATTCGCAAACTATTCTTGAAATTTATAAAACTAATTATTTTAAATCGTTTAAAAGTGAAGCAACTCGAAAATTAATCTATATTGGGGAGGGTCAAAATTGGGTGTCAACAATATAT